>JAWWEV010000043.1:3949034-3973276 GCA_035583235.1 Hafferia zeledoni | reverse complement strand
CCTCGGTGTTGGGGGTGGGGGGAGGCTCTGACCCTCTGTCTTGGAGGGCTGGCAGTTTGCCAGCTCAAACCACGACATTCATTTAGATTAAAAGGGAGAAATTCTAAAGAGACATAAAATGAAATTTAAGAAAATAGTGACCAAAAATGCAATGAGATGTTTGAAAAACTTCTACTCTCAGTGGCAGAAAAAAGTAAAATAGAAAAACATGTGTCTTCAATAAACACTTGCTTACACATCTAGTAGATAACCTGAAATTACTAAATTAAAGGATATGTCCTGGAAATAGATAGTGGATACCAAACCTTATAGAAGGGTCACTATGCTAGCTTTGAAAAACAAGGCTAATTTATATCTTGTAGATTTGTAAAGGTTAGGTTGTTACACAAATCAAAGAGTTATTTTCAGAGATCCTTCATTTTAGGCTAACACACTGTTAAAGAAAAATTTTAGCACCTTGGAAGGTATTATAAAAATTACTAGAAAATAATAAATAATTTCTGTGGTAGTTTCTGGTGTGACAAAATTTAACACTGAACAATTGCAGTTTTTTTCTGGGAAAAACCTTGGAACTTCTTGGTAGCTGTACAGGGAATTTTTTAAAACTTACTTTTTCTAACTTCAAACATTTTCTGTGATTCCAGATGAACAAACATTTAATAAATTATTGTTAATTTTCTTCCTAAGACAAATATTATTAATTAATTGCAACGAATATATATGTGTGATTTTCATCATCAAAGTTGAAGTCACCAGAAAGTTTCTCAGAAATTCCCCTGAAAGTTAAGAACTCCAGTTCACATGCTGATATCTCATGGCCTATAAATTATAGAATCATAGAATGGTTTGGGTTGGAAGGGACCTTAAAGATCAGCTAGTTCCAATCCCCTTGCCTTCTGGGGGAATATAGCACTTGCTTTCCCTATGGTAACGGTTGTAAACCCACTCCAACATGGGACATATTTCATGTCATACCCCTTGAACTTGGCTAAGAAAATGTTGTATCTTCTTGGAAAGTGAGCTTAACCCTGTAATTAGCTGGAGATTCACTGACAAGGTGGGCTGTGGTGGTAGCTTACTGTAAAACACAGATCCTTTCCAACTGAGGTTTATTTTCATATGGCCAAGTCATGCAAATAATAAAATTATGAATGCAACCCCATAACACATACTAGATTAATCCAAATTCATTAGGATTCATAATCCACAAAATTATAAAAAATAAAATAAAAAGCACATCTACAAAACATGGCCATTATTGAAACTTTTATTGAAACTGCAGAGATCCATATTTCAGTCCTCTGTGTCATCCAAACCAGTAGTTCCATAGAGACACTTAGAAGTGAAGGAGAGATGATTCCTTAGATAAATTAAAACTATGGTTTGTGTTCAGGGATTTCTAAATTTAAAATCATAGAAATAATAGAATTATAGAATGATTTGGATTGCAAGGGACCTGAAAGATCATCTCGATCCAAAGCCTCTTCCATGGGCAGAATCTGTTGAAAAGCGGACAAAGTTCTAGGACTCAAAGCCTGCTTAACCCAAAATACAGAGCATTTACAATGTCCCTGCTTTCTGTACTCCTTTAATAACTTTACAACCCATTGGCCAATTTAACAGGTCGGTGAGGTCTCAAAATATGAAATTCCAAGTACAAGATATATAACAGGGCCTATATTCAACAAAAGCACAAATTCAGCTCTTCCAATTATGTGTCCAACCAGCAGAGTTACTGAGGGATGGGACAGTAGCACCATCAGAGCATGAGTGGTCCTTGCTTGGAAGGGATGCATGGAGCCTAGGTGGTACTGCAGGAAAGAAGTTGTATTGCAATGGGTCCACATCATATTTTGGTATGAAGTGCAGAGAGACAGGACCTTAGGTTGTAGGGAATAAGGTCTCATTAGTCCCACTGTACAAAGAGCAGCTGGTTTTACATCAGGAGAGTTACCAGGAAAAGAGCCTGGGCTTTTTATCGTGGGATTATTAGCAGTGGACTAACACGTTGGCCCAATTTTATTTTCAGTTCCACTGTTATGCTGAGTGTGCTTCTAATTTGCAGCAGAATAACCAATATTTCATTCTGAGCTTCTTTGGGATCTGAAGAAAAAGGAGAGTAATTTTTTTCTGCATTTTTCTTATTCAGTAGAATCTAATTATGACTCTTGACTACTTTGTAATGAAGTTCATGCTATTCTGTAGAACAAACCTCTCAGTGAAATAACAGAGCTTTAATTGGTATATACTTTCTTTGAGATTTAGAGATACTCGGGGGATTTTTTCACCCTTCCCCCATCAAGTCTTTGTACATACATATGTACAATTTAATGTTTAGCCAAAACCTACATCAACAACTTGAAAGCATTTTGGAACTAATTCTTTTAATGATAAAATGCTGAAAATGAGTAAAATCATAATGATTTAGTTTAGACAAAATTTGAAAGTAAAAATAAGAAAGTCAGACTATGTTCTGTATATTCATAGTGCTTGTTCCCTTCAGCTATGCTTTTGCATGCTCTCTCACTGACTTTGAATTTCAAAGTTTCAAGCCTTTAGGGAACTTTTTTGTATTTGAAAATCTTGTGTTGTTCTTAGGAATAATCATGACGACACCTTGCTTTTGCATACCATAGAGCATTGCATAGTGATGTAAATAACAGAGCTCATTATTCTTCTCTATAGTCCCATCCCACATTTCTGACACTATGATTTCTTCTAGTCTTAATATTACAAACAGGACTAATGATGAACACTCAAGAAGGCATTTTTTCATTGAAATATTTGATTATACTAAGAAAAAAAGAGGAAGCTAATGTCAGCATCATTCTTCTTCTTTCAGTGCCATCTTTAGTGCCAACTTTCATCTTTCAGTGCCAAATTAGCAACATTTACAATATTTCTTTTAAACACAAAGTATATTGAAAAGAAAGCAGATAAATAATTTTTTAAAAACATAATTTAATTAAATTATTTTTAATTTATTCGTTCAAGGTAGAGATATTTTGGTCACTTGTACCATTTTTAGAATTTTGACTGATGTCCCTTTACTTGAGGATCCCAAATGTTCCTCTCTGCTTTCAGCTGTACTCTCCCTTCTGACACCATATGTGACAGTAGAGGGATGACAACAACCAGTGCCTCAGAAACATTTTTATTCCAAACATACAATAAAACAAATTAGAATGCAACTGAAAATTAACATTAATGATAAAGAGTACACACTCAAGATGAGGATCAATTTGATTCCTCACATGCATTTCTTTATTAGACATGTGTCATGTTAAAAGGGAGGAGACTTGCAATTTGGCAATGTAAGTGCAAACTTTAAGATCCACTTGATCTGTGAAAGTACTTGTGATTAAGCACTAAATTGGATGCTCAGAATACCCAAGTGTGACTCCCAGGTCATTAGTTTTGTCATTCACTGGATCAGTTTGTTCTCAGGTCACTTGCACGGAATAAGTAAGCCTCCATAAATATTTAGATTTTTGAAAATCTGCTGTTGTCTATGTCTTCACTAAATAATTCCCAGCATGCCTGGCAGTGTCTGTGCTGCCTCCAAAGCTGCCACCACTTTGGCAGGGCTCAATGTCTGACTGCCAGGCCCGTCCAGGACACATCAGCAAAGCTTTCCTCCAGCACACATCCCTTGAGGGCCCAATGTGATGAGCACACTCAGAAGGAGAACATTGATTTTTTCAGTGCAAAGCAGAGCTGATGATGATAGGCATTGGTCTGCAAAATGCCAGGAGAAGAAGGAGGATGAAGAGGAGGTGACTCCTACATATACAGAGGATGCAGAAAGATGTGCAAGATTTTTAAAAGTAAAAAGCTGGAGTAAGCTGGAATTTTTTAGAGTACCATCCAGGAGTGAGGATCCCTCCATTTCTGCTTCAGGTGCTGTTTATTCAATTTATCCAGTGTGTGCTTATTTTAAAATGAATAGACAGGTAATGTATCAAGAAGCATGTTGATCAACCCACGGCTAATACTTTTGCCTCATTTCTCTGAACCAAATATTTCTTTCATTGTGTTATCAACAACTACCCCCTCACTAGTTCCCACAATTTGGCATATAAAGCACCCTTATAGCAAGAATGAGATCTGGGACTAGATTTGGAATGTAGCAAATAATTATCCTCAGGACTACCAGTACTACTGTGCCAGAGATCCTGTGGGACACCACTGGCAACCTGGAAGAGTTATGTCACATTTTGTTCTTGCATACAGTGAAATATGTAGGGACTTAACTTTAACTTTGCTTTGCCTTTATGCAGCAGTTTTATACAGGCTGGGGTATTCTGCAGCTGCAGAAAGTTTTCCTCCATTGAGGAAATATTTTCAATATTCTGCCACTATTATCTAAAATAATTATGAGAGGAAAAAAAGCTTGTCTTACCGCTGCTTTGTGACAACTTTGATGCTGAAGAAGGGATTTCTAAAAAATACCTAATTAAGGGAGCAGAAAAGGGCAATGAATGAATTATCCCTATAGTTCTATGAAGTCAAAAACTAATCAGTGCCAAATTAGGAAGTTATCTTTTGTATAATTTTATAATTATAGGGGAGACTTACACCAGCCTGCCCTTGGCATCTACTTTGTCTGTTATTTCATCACTTAGACTTTAATGCTGTCTTCTCCTTTCTATGCTAAAGAGTCAGGAATCTCTCTCATTTTGAAAGACAATCAGCATAAGCTGGTAAGAGGGCAACCACAGTTTTTTCAGAAATAATGAGTAAAAAATTTTTACACTGCCTAGGCCCTGCAGTGCCTGAAAGATGCTTTCAAGCTCTTTGGTTTTACATGTTTGGTTTTGGGGTTTTTTTGGTTTTTTTTGTTTGTTTGTTTGGTTTTACTAAACTACTCAGCCCAAATGACAAAGATGACTCCAGAAAACATAATCTGCTTCATGTGCCAAGCTCAAGAACCTACAACCAAAAGCATATGTGTGAGGTTTTCTAGCTCCTCTTCTCAACTTTGGCCAACTTTGTTCCCTCTCCTGTGGAGATCTCCATTCTTGGATCCCATGTTTTGATCACAGGCTCCAACTTTTGGACTCCAAATGCACCTTCAGACCCCTGTTCACACTCAGTGCAGTAACAACTGCTTTTCTCCATCACGAGTGCCAAGCTCATCCCATCCTGGATTTGATTCTACATCTGGAACTGGACACCTAATTTTTGACTCTGTCTGGGCTGTTGTGAGCAGTGCTGGCTGGAGAAGTGATATCTGATGTCAAAAACAGAGACAAGTAACTGCTGGGAGATCTGGTGCTCACTGTCAGCACAAAGGCTTAATGTCAGATGAGGGAAGGAAGTTGCCACAGAAAGCTTGGAGTTGTTTTTGCATGACACTTTGAAGTGTTTTATATACCTCTTGTCATTACTTGGGGTTTTTGAGTTATATCCGAGTGATTTATGAGATATTCCTAATGCACAGAGCCAAATAACTCAAACAGAACCATTATGGTAGAATTAAACATTTAACTTTTCGTGAGCTTATGCAGACTGTATACATTAAACTCTAGAAATGCCTTTTGAAAAGGTGCAGTTGGGTGTTGTCAGTATTTTTATGTCAAAAATTTATTTGTCTGTCTTGAATTTTCACAGTCCTATGGACAATGTTGATCCACACTACATTGGCCATGCCAGGTTGTGCCACTGAAGCACACAATAAATATTTTGAAAATTAATGTTCACACATTGATGCATTAGTCCAATGGCAAACCAGTGTTGTTCTGTAAATGAAGCTCACTTTTTATCACTAGGTGACCTTAAAATGAATTGAAATCATCAGGTCAAAGCAATTCAGAAGGTAACTCTTACCTTTCAAAATACTCTAACCAAAGGAGATGTTTTGCCCGTACACATAGGCAGGTAAGAATCATAGGTTAAAAGGGACAAAGATATATGAGGTTAATGTCATTTGTATTATGGCAAATCATGGAGACCTATGAGATCAAAATCCTTTTCTGTGCATAACAAAACATTCTCCATCCTGGAGAATTTGCAAATTAAGCACACAAGGCTTCTTCCCCCATGAAAAAAAAAAAAAAAAAGAAAAAGAAAAAGAAAAAAGGAGGGAAAGTCTTGAAGTTGCTTTCAGGGTATGGAATGACTTTTGAAGTGTTCACAGTTATCTGGCAGGAAAGCTGGAAAGAAAAAGGCTCCTAAATTTCCAAACCACTGTCCTGTCATCCAGAACATAACTATTCATACTACTACCATACCAGTCAAGTGCCACTGTCATTTGTTGGCTGCAGTGCACACATGGTGACAGGGACATTTCAGAGGAATTAATGGAGAGGAATTTTGATGCTGGAGGTTAAACATCTGTATGTGCCTGACCCTAATGGCTCCTTTCATCCATAAGCACATGCGTAAATGGATAAAGAGTAAAGTGGTTTATCAAAAACTCATATAATTATCTAGTCTACCAATCTAAATGTTAAGAAGTCCCTGATTAGATCATTTGGTTTAAAAATTGCTGGATATGGGAGTTTGATTTTTTTTTTTTTGGGGGGGGGGGGGTGGGGGTGGCGTTGGTGTTTTAATTGGTAGTTTTGTTTTGTTTCCTTTGTTGTTGGTTTTGGTTTTGTTTGTGGTTTCTTTTCTTTTTCTTTACTGAAAATATATGAACTTTTTTAGCTTATTCTCGTGTGCTTGTCATGTGCTCAGCAAAGAATTTTTTGTATGTTCATGCTTTTCATCCTTCAAGCCCAGAAAATAATTATAGAAACATAAGCCAAATTCAGATTCAAGAAACTAAGGATTTATTAAATTTAAGAAAATATTACTGATGTTATCGCATAGTTGGGAAAAAAATATTGTGAGGGTGGTGAGACACTGACACAGGTTGGCCAGAGAGGTTGCGGATGTCCCATCCATGGAAGTGTTCAAGGCCAGGTTGGGTGAGGCTTGGAGTAACCTGGTCTAGCAGATGATGTCCCTGCCCATGGCAGGAGTTTGAAGCAGATGATCTTTAAGATCCTTTCCAACCCAAACCTTTCTGTGATTCTGTGTTGTTGAACATGCACAGAGATGTTTTGACTTAAGTGCTGAGATGTGCTTTTCTATATATAAACCAGATGTCTCAGCTCTTATTACAGAATATGTCATATATATATAATATTGCATTACATTACGTCAGTGAGGTCTAGAAAGCCATTCAGCAAATCACCATACATGTCTACTTTGGGGTGAGATTAGTTTCTAGATCTGAAGTTGGTTTCTAGTCTCCATCCAGTGTTTTGGCTAGAGTAGGAGCTTAGACTCCTAGGAAATATGTAGACATATGAACACATAAAATAAGTATATAAATTCTCACTTGCACAAGTTTGTGAAATGATAAATTGATGCCAATGGCTAATTGAGGTTTTAAGAGTTGATCACAGACCAAACCTGTTGCAATATCAAAATACAAGCAGTTTCTACCTCCAAGTAGAAACTGGTTCTGCTACTGATTCCTGGTGTCACTGAGGAATGACTGTAGGAATGAAGAATGTGTTGTGTTTAATCTGGTTTGAGCTTTATCAACAGTAGGCTTAATTAAGATCAGTGACAGAACCTCTCACTGGAAGCAATATAACAGTCAGGGTGAACATGGCTTGGCACTCCTGAATGGATGTGTCAATCTGGGCATCTTCCTGTGCATAATGGAAACATATTTATCCTAGAGATAACGGAGCCACAATAAAAATGGATCCCAATATGCTTTTAAGGTTAGTTTTTAGAGTCAAAATTTATTTGTTTTATTAGAATTTCTAAAGAATTATGAAAGATCTACAGAAATTGTGTTAAATAATTGCAATTTTGTGTAGATTAATGATTAATACTGAACTTTTTGTCTCTTCTCTGTCAAGCATCACTTTAAGCATACATTTCAGTGATTAATTAATTACCATATTCTCAACATTTGTGCATCATTTTGATATACATTGATCAGATCAATTTCATGCTGCAAAGTAAATTACACCTGTTCTTAAATAACACTTTTAATACATATTAAGACCAAGGGGCTGACACAAGTCTAATTTTTAGTTCCACACACTAATTAAATTTGTTCAACTCAAACAGCTGTCTCTGACTAGAAGATTAATTCTTTCCAGGTAATTTTTAAGGGAGAAGAGGAGTACGGGGATGAAGGGCAGGTTATGAACAGGGAATCTGATAAATATAAGTAACCAAATTTGCCATATTTATTTTACTGTCTTAACCCAGGAGGCGTCATACTGGACTAGACAAGCTGAACTGGTATGATTTATTCCTGTATGTTGTCGGAGGAAAGGAAGAAAGTTTGATTTGGTGCTGCTGTGGAGATAGAAGGAGCAGCACAAGCCACAGAGTAATGACACCAGTGGATGAATTCTACAAGCAGAGAAAATGTGTCTGCTTATGAGTGACAGGGCAGATGCAGATACTTTCTCCCAGTTAATGTTGCTGTTACCCAGTGTTTCCATCACTGCAGCTGACTGAGCAGATATGCTCCTGAATTTCCTGTCTGGAGCCCAAGTGCTTTCCTTATGAGCTCCATGTGTGAACATACTCAGAATCATTGGCCCTGCAAGACTGGCCAGAAGCTCTCTGCTGATGGGCTCCTGAGACTGCACCCTGATCCCTGCTTATTTCTGCATTCTTTTCACTTTCTTACACCCAGAATGCCCAGGAGCGAGCCTCCAACAGAGTTTAAACTCAGAGTAATAGAAATATTTCTGAATACAGCTGGACAAAAGCCAAATTAAAAAAAAACCCAAAAAACAAAAAACCACCAAAAAACAACAAACCAAGAAACACATGTTAGTCCTGACCCTACATTTGAAATCAGGAGCATTCAGAAGCACAGGAGACTCTGAGACTGTCTCATTCAGGGAACTAAAATAGTGGCTGATTTTATATGGGTTACAGCTCCAGCACTGGTTTCCTATAAATAACTCACAGATGTCATTTGAATTACAGTCTTCTGCAAATAAGGGGGCTGCAGGCATACCCAGGAGCCTGTTAACAAGGAGATGACAAGCTTCAGGCATCTAATTGCTTTAGCTCATCACCAGTAAGACACTTGCAGTCCTACAGCTAATCTGACCAGCAATTGACTGAAAATTGAATCTAAACCAGGAGAGTTATTTCACTTACTTCAAAGGCTTGTCCACTTCCAAAAAGAAACCCCAACCCTCTATTTGTTCAGCCAGCTGCTATGCAAGACAGCCAAAAGCTTTTGTGAATTTTCTTAGCACTCATTTCTTAGCACCTGATATCTGCACAGAACAGTCCAAATATATAAAGCTAAATGTCTTTTCAAATGTGATGTAGACAGATTATTAAAATATCTTCAAAAACCCAAAGCAAACCATCAGCAGACCTTGTCCTCCAATTTTGAGAAGCAGAATAAGGGGATAGAACCAAGCATGTATAATCTAACATTTTGTTGTATTATAGTGGCTCTAGTGAGTTGCACTGACATAAAATCCTTGACTCTGTCAAGGAGGATTGACATTTCAAGGGTGTGTGCTCTCTTTATCTAGAAAGTATCACTAAAAGATGATCCTGAAACCATGAATCTTAAGAACTGAGTGAATCTTCCTTCTTGCACAGATGTGACAGGGATGGTTTGAAGCCAAAACCATGTGGATGTGGGGCAGTGAGAAAGGGTAAATAACTTTCCAATTTCCATATACTGCTGGAGAAGAATCTGCAACATTAGCCCAGTCCTATTACCACTGACCTAATGAGATTTTCTCCCTATCAGATGGCTCTGCTCAGTGAGGATGGTTAGCAGAGAAACATGGGATAACCAAGGAGCTTCCCCGATGACCTGCAGGATCCCCCACCTGGCCCTGGGGCTAAGAAAACACTCAGGAAATAGGATGCTTTGTGTGTGTTGTGCAGTTCAGGCTCTGTATTGAATGCAGTGCAGTTAATAAAGGATCAAATCCATGAGCAGACTTCTTGGTATGCCAAGGCTGTTGTGGTTTGGCAAGGTCAGAGCCAGGAATCCTGGTGAAAGGGAATAATATGAAATGCTTTATGATAGGTTTTGGGCACAGCTTGAAGGAACCATTGATCTGCTTCTGATGTCTTCTAGGTCTAGAAACTCTGTAATGTGGATATCACTTTATTTAGGTAACCTTCTAGGCCAGGCAGCACTGGATCTCTGTGAGATCTCTATGAGATGTAGGCATCCTCATCTTGCCCAAGCATTTCACTCTTCCAGATCAGTGCTGCAAATATTGCCCCCCTTTATTCTGAAATATGTCAAACATAACCAGATAAACCACATGGCATTGTTTGGTTTCAATACCAGAAGGAGGGCAGATGTATTAGAGTCAGGTATGCACTTGGTTTTAGAATGTAGGCTGTGTAAATGACATGGCTGGGACTTCAGAAGTGGCTGTCTGGAAATACTCTGCCTTGATATTCTCATGTGAACAGAAAGGTACCTGTTTGTACCCAGAGGAAAGTCAGTGGGATCATGCAGGGAAGAGGGTGCTACCCAACCCTTTCCCAGTATTTTAAAATGATAATAAACTCATGCTCACGTGATTTGTTGCTGAAAATATTGCTTCTTTTGAAACTTTAAAAAAAAAAATATTTCAGTGTAGTTTTTACCCACAAGAATAGGAATTCCCTGCAGTCTAATCCCTTTGTCCTGGAAATGGCTTCTCTTCATGCTAATCAAATGCATTCCTCATTCCCACTGCAAGTATCAGATTGGGCCTGTCAGCACAGCAGAACACCAACCATGTATCCAATTTAATCACATAAGTGGTCCAACTGAAGTGAATTGGACTTTTCAAATACATCATGTTTATGTGCTAGAAGCATAAGAACTACTTAGAAGTATAAGCACTTGCAAGATCCTTCTCTTAGTCCACATCTTCCTAACTCCAGCTTTCTCACAAAAAGAGGCTTATTGGATGTGTTATTTTCTTACTGCTGCACTATCCTGAAAGCTCAAGAAAATTATGCTACAAACTCGTTGAAATCTTTTGTTGCTTTCAGTGACCATGTTCTTTATTCACAGTGAGGAGCTAAAAAGGTAAATATTCTGCCTCAAAGAAATTAAGATATGTAAACACATTCATTCCCCATCAACAGGCTTTGCCTGTGAACCAAGAGAACATTTCTGTATCAATAGAATAGCACAATTGTATGCTTTCCTTTCCAGCACTGCAAACTTAGGTTCTATCATTTTCATCATTCTCAAATATACGTGGATATTCAGCACAATGCCTTTGGTTCACTGCACTCATTGTTGCCTTCCACACTGAGTAGCTGAGGCTCTTCAGAAAAAGCAAAGGATTCAGAAGAAGCTGGAAAATGTTTATAAAGGATGAATATGGTCAAAAAACTTTGATAGAAAAAAATAAACCCTTATGTTTAGCAAATGATTCACTTGCTGGTAGAAAGTCTCTCTCTGGGCAATAGGAAAGCAAGCGCCTTTCTCTCTTACTTGTAGACTTCAATGGAAAACAGGAAAGAAAGATCCCTTCAGGTTTTTAAAGTTCCTAATAAGAAGTGTTTGAATGTCTATTGTAATTTGAACAAATGTCTTATTGTCTAAATAAAACAGACTACACAAGAAACATTTCCTCTATTATGGATTTTTCAAACACTGAAGGTGATTTTTCCCCCCCTCTTGGCTGTATCTGTTGTCCTTCCTTCAATATTAATACTGACACTTCTCTATTAACTCATTAAGGGCTTGTGACACTGGATACAAAGACTCCATAATTACTATCCTTGCAATTCCACTTGAAGATTTCCACCAAGGCTGAAGTGTCTTGTTTTAGACGCTGTACAGACAAAGGAAAAACAGTCCTACTCCCAGAGAGCATTATATTGGAAAGGACAAAGCAGATATAGCCAACAAAGAAAGAGCAAAGACTTAAATAGATTTACCACAGATCATACAGCAGGGTTAGGTTTTTGGGAGGTTTTCTTTTGTAGGGGTTTTTTGTTGTTGTTGTTGGTTTTTTTTTTTTATTCAGAACAGAGGTCAAACTCAGGTCTGTTGACTTTCCATTAGATTCACATCTACCTCTTCATAATCCCTTGTAATTAATCTCCATCTATTTCAGAATGTTTGCACTCTCAGGTCATGTTCTTCCAAATGGCTTCTAATGGTCAGGAGGCCCCCTTTGGAATTGTGGTCTGCAATGGCTGGAAAAATATTATGGAAGAAAACCTAAGTCAAAGGAGTACTGAATTATGGCATTGTCCAGCCAAAATTGGTATGCTGTAGTCTTATTATCTTTCAGAGAAGAAAGTTTCACAGAATAAATCCATCTCTTAAAGAAAAGAAAACCTAAACTTCTTATATTCAGCAAAGTGTTGTGATGATGTGCTGCTCATCAGTGTCACATCACATTGTCATGAGTTACATGGATAGCACTATCCTTCAAGGCTGTGAGGTCAACACTAAAATAATGTGGAGGGTTTGGAACTAGCATGTTAGACTGGGAGGTTACTTTTGTTCAGCTATATGTTAAATGCAACTTTAAATATTTATTTCCCTGTGCCAACCATTGCTAAGCAGATGGGCTGCAGGTGGTAGGTGGGTTTGTGGAGATCCCTATATTTCAGATTCTTTATCCATTATCATTTGCAAAAGAAACTCAGGATAACATTTGTCAAGAGATACACTTCTCTGCAATTGGGCAATAAACATTATTTCCTTCCAGCCAGGATCTTGCAGTAGAGATGCTTCATGACCTCACTTTCCCCCAGTCTGTTGGGTGAAAGATGCTTGAAATGTGCAGTTGAGCCTTGGGGAATGAATGGCCATGAGGGATGCAGCAGGATGCTTACCTTGTGCCAGAGCATCCTGAATTAGACTTTCCCTCCGCAAGTGTAAAAAATAAGAAAACTAAAGAGAAATAATAATAGAATGTTCCTTTACAATAGTAATTCTCTTTCAGCATGAAGATTAAGGTTGTGGTTGCTTAGACATCCCATATGATTCTGGCACACTGAGGAAATACTGAGACAGTATCTTGGCTTAGACAACATTTCCTATCACAACCCACAAAGGCATGACTTTACTAATTTAACATCATGAGATCCAGTAGTGGCACAAGCTCTTCTAATGTTCACATCAGTAAGAATTTTGTGCAGATTTCAATCAAACCCTAGATATATTCACAAGGAAAGAATTGGGTTAACGTTGAGATTCCATGGCTGGGTAACTTGTAGTGAGAGTTTTAGTTCTGTTTTGCTTCCCCGTTTCACAGGATTTTATTCTTTTTGGTGGCACATCCAGTATTCTCAGAGGTTGGTAAGATGTGTGCAGTCTAATAGCCAGCTATGTGTTGGGATAACGTGTTTTGCTGCCGAGGCAACTGCCAAGGCAAGGATTACAAAGTGATTTTAAATTGTAGACAACAATAATGACCTGAAACAAATAATTTGGATGCTGAGAGACATGTCAAAAAGTCATATCCTTTGATGTGCATCATCTTCATATTATCTTTGCTTGTCTTCACTCAGAACTTGGCCTGAGATCCTTGTTCAGATCTTGATTTTGACTGGACATCATGAGACATTGAAGTGAGTGGTACAAGTCTTTCATGCCAATGAGAACTGGCAGGGTTTTCTTTCTGCCTCTGGCACTTTGGGCCATTATCGCTAACCAGCTCTGCAGATGGATGCATCTAAATTCTGAGAACAATAACTGATATGAAATAAAGATAAAAGAATGCCAGAAATGTTATCAGGAAAAAGACAATTTTTAAGGAAAATGTACTTATTTGCAGAGAGGGGACAAAAATGTATAAATAAGACATGTAATGGAAGAAAAAGGAAAGGTGAGAAATTATGCACCAATGAGGATATCTTATCTTAACCTCACCAAAATCTGTAAGGCTCTTACTATGATTGCTACTCTAGTACTTTGCCACATTGTCTTATTTATCAACACAGAGGACGTAGAAGAGAGTTTTCAGAAGAAAAGTTGTTAAGAAATTTATAATTCAAGAGGAAAATAAATGTTTCAAGGTTGGAAGACAATACTGAAAAAAAAAGTAACCATCACCTTCTTTGGTGCTGACTCTTCCAGACCCTGGAAAAGAATGGCTAAATGCAAGAAATTTATATTGGGAGAAAAAATAATTGAGGGGAATGTTAGAGGATGGAGATGAGAAGAGGCAGAGTAAAATCTATGAAGTGGACAGAGAAATCAGATACAGGGACTTTGCAGAGCAGCCAAAGATCTAAGGAACCAGGAAGCCAAAGCAATCCACCATCACGGATGTCAAAATTACTTGTGGACTGAGCCTTAGTAGTAAATCCTTCTTTTCTCTTCCTGGAAATGCTATGTGATAAAGAACACAAAACTATTTCCAAGGGACAAAAACTGAATGTTCCCTTTTCTCTAGTGACTTCAAACAGAATTGGTGTTTGGATCCAGGCCCTCAGCTCTCATTCCCTGGCCAGCTCCACAGTTCTGGCATAGATTGGTTTAACTGTGAGTGGATAGTAGTACTGTCATCTCTCATTTACAGGGGAACATTTTAAGCTGGCAAAAAACCAAAAGGACAACAACAACAACAACAACAAAACACACCACCTGAACAATTGCATTAATGGGACTAGTTGGTTTTCTTTGGTTTCCAGGAGAAGGGAAAGAATAATTTTGGTTTGGTATCTTTTTTCCTATTTTCTTCAGCCTTTTGCAACAAAATAATACCATTGCATATGTTACCATATGGGGAATGGTAAATCACTGCTTTTTAAGGTTCAAAAGTGATGTTACAAAATTTTAGGGAAAAAATATAAAATAAAATAAAAATACTTCCCAAGAAAAAGACGTCTTTCTTTCTAGAACTCAGTGTAAGTAATGTAAGACTTCATTTTGATACAAAGGGAAGTGATACTTAGAGCAGCCTGAACAGATTGCAAACAGATGTCAGTAGAAACTCAATCTATCAATAAATTAATTTGCCTTTTCACCCCCAAGAGACTGTAGAACATAAAGCAGATATATTTAATAAAAATAAAGTTTTCCAAAAAGATTCAGCACTGGAACACATGCAATATGACAATGACAAAACCAACGTCTTGTCACATGCCTGAACATAATCGATTAAATATCCCAATACTAAGAGATTCTATTCATAGATGGTTTTAGGGGCAAATAATTACCCAGAGTAGGACGATTGTAAGAGGAAACTAGCAAAGCTGATGTTAGGCTGTACATATGAATCTGCTCCCAGCTTATTGACAGGTCCAATGACTACTCAGTATGGATTGCGATATGCAGGATTAAGAAAGTGGTTTCAAAGGGGTGACTTGCTTGTTAGTGCAGGAAAAGTTTTGTCTTAGATGGACCAGGAATGGCACATGATACTGTTGAGCATTTCTAGGTGTTTGGGAAGAGATCCCTTTTGCTGAGAAACTAAGCTGCAATTTGTCACTTTTATTGTTCTTTAGAATAAAGTGGAAGAAACCAGGGAAAATTCACAGGTGCTTAAAAATTGATTTTATGTCTACTACTATGTGATTATCGGGTTATAGCAAAACTCTTATTGCAGATGTTCAAACAATGCTAAAAGAAAATGTAAATTTGATGTTTAGTGAACAACCAGCTCACAGAGTTAGACAAGAAACTATCACATTGTAGTGCATGAGCCTGTATGCTCAGTTGGCACAGCTTGGTGTGAGCTGGGCAGCAGAATTAAGCATAGAATGTAGGACCATTTAGTTTGGAAAGGACCTATGAGATCATTGAGTCCAATCGTAAAAGAGAGCTCCAATTCAACTGTAGGAACACAAATATCTGCTACTGTATTAGAACCACTTCTTCCCTGCTTGGGTCATCATGCTTCTTAACAAAAAACCCACTAAAGTTGAGGTTTCCCTGAACATATTTCCTGATCTTCTAGGGTACAGAGTGGGATTCACAATTCAGGCTCTGCTGGAAGTCCATATAAATTTAAAGGACTGGACACCAGGTGAGCACCAAACTGCTCTATCACTCTGCCTTCTCAGCTGGACAGGGCAGAGAAGATGGAAGACGACTCTTAGGTTGAGATAAAGCAGTTTACTAAAGTAAAGAGGAAATAAAACTTTTATTCTGTATTTCTCATCAGAAGAGATTTTCAGCCACTTCTTGGGAAGCAGGGCTTTAGCACATGGAGCAGTTGCTCTGGAAGGCATGCATTCTAAATAATAAATGCCCCCCAACTTTCCACTTCTTTTCTTAGTTTTTATTGTCTTTATGGTATGGAAGATCCCTTTAGTCAGATTGAGTCAGCAGTGCAAATTGTGATCCCTTCCAGGATCTTGCCCAGCCAAGTGTTGCTGTGCCAGCACTGCCCAGCAGTTCCAAAATGCTGCTGTGTTATCAACACCTTTCTAGATACCTGTGCACAGCACAGCTTTTGTGGGGGCTGCTGTGGGGAAATGAACTCTATCTCAGCCAGGCCCAGTACAGTTCTAGTGAGCAAAACTCAGGCTGGAGTGATTCTTGCATATTGGAGTGCTACTTCAGATAGACCCTTAAGCAGGTGTCTAATGGAAGTACATGCTTAACCCCCCAAATACCAGCTCCTTTAGATTTTGACTCAGTGAGATCTCTCAAACCTGCTTTGTTGATCTCTTAGACTGTGATAGTTTATAAGAAAGAAGGAATACAAATACCATAATTGGGGTAACTGTGCTGTTCTCTGTGCTATTGTATTTGTAATTCATTTTTCCAGGAGTCCCTTTAATATCTGGGCATTCAATTTAAACTGAATTCTTGAGAAGTGATGCAATGTTTCTGAAGGGCTGCATATGGCAATGCTTCAGGGATGAAACAAAAATAAAATAAAAAGGAAGTTTTTAAAAATGTTTTTGGTAGGAAAAGGACAAAAGTGTATTCTGACAAGTAATAAGATTTTAAAGATCACATTTGGGCTGTCAGGAAGGATTTTCATTTTAATGAAGTGCTGACTGGTGGCCAAACTCATTATTTCTATTTTTTTTACAAGTCTGAACAAAAGCAGGGAGGAAGATAGAAGTGGGAAACTCTTTCCTCTTTTTCCTTCTGGCCAAGCAGTGAAGGATGAGAATCAAGGCCTTGAACTAGCTCTGTGTAACCTTTCCATTTGCTCCAAGAGCTCAGGCCATCAGCATTACAAAATACCTGTGAGCGGGAAAAAACTCTGGGACTGTCAGTTGGTGCTCCCATATCCTCCTGCCCAACCAGAACACACAGGGCTTTGGAGCCTCTTGGAAGCAGCTTTTCCCAGAGAGCCATGGCCATCCAGGGTTCCCTTAAGACTAAGTTAATATGACATCAGTCACCTGGTGTGGCTTACACCCCCCTCTTTCTGCATCTAAACATCCTCAATGTCTTCCAGTTGTTGAGTTGTTGATTTCTTTGTCCTTATCTAGTTATTTATTTATTTTTAATTTCGAAGTGCCTGAATTCTGGGAACAAAGCTGAAACTTCAAGCATCGACTGGATTTAGGTATTTTTCATTCCAGCCTCGTGCTCCCAGAAGTGGTAAGTACATCCTGTAGGATGTTGCAGTTTGACTTGCACTCATCTGGAGCGGGATGCTGCTGCCTGGATGCTGCTTCTTGCACAGATGCCATCCTGGCAGCCCAGAAACCTTTCAGGCAGTATTGATTATGATAATAATCAGCAAAATGGGCAGTTCACAAGACTGGGAGAGATCATTATACTTTGAAAATAAAAATTTCTTTTCACTGCCATTGATTACTGCTGCTTATCAACTCACTAAGACCTAAAATCTGAAAAATCCTCACACTATTTTAGAAGAAGAAACAATAATAAAACCTCGTCATTCTCTTCAGAAATGTAGGGTTTTATTTTAATAATGTAATGAGCCTGGAAAGACTTATATTCCTATTAGAATATAAAATAAACCAAATGGAACCATTTATAATCAGGATTTTATCTGAGCAATGTGCCGTCTGTATCACCCACTGTCTACAAGATTGTGTTCCATTATATTACAGCAGTATTAGGAAAGAAACTAAACTATTTGCATCAACAATAATGCAACCAATTTTCAGGACTTGCATGTCAAAAATCCATTACTCCAGACATGATTACCTGGAACTGCCTATAACAATTGTCACCAATTACACTTTTTTTACAGTGTAGCAGGATTTTCATTTCTCTTTCCCCACCCCATCTTCTCTTCCTCTTTGTTTTTGTCTTTTTTTTTCTTCCCCCTCTGAAGGGGTGGAGTAATGTCTCCATCACTGAGATTAGAACATCACATTTAGTACAAGCAGCAGATGTTAATATGGAAAGACAGAACATCTCAATTTTCGCACTGTTAATTCAGCTTACTGAGCCAATTTCACAATTCTCACATTCCTCTAGTCCTCAGAGAAAATGCTAATTTAGATTGTTAAAACTGACACAGGTTAGGGTATAAAGGATAATTAGCATAAGATCCTACACAAAGTGTTTTTAGCACCATTAATCAACTCCCACCTATGCATACACTTTTTTAGTCAGAAGTGGTGTTGAATAGTTCTGAAAATCTCTAAAATATTCTGTACTAACTAAAGCCAAAAAAACCTGCTATAAAATTTGGTTGGAAATATTTTCCAGTGAAAGTACCTATGTGCAGCTTAACCAGAACTTTTATTTTACACATGAGAATTATTAAAAGCTTATAAAAGCATTCTAGAGAAAGACATCTGTATGATTTTTACAATTGTAGGGAATGCGCTAAAATGCAGAAATATGTTGAAATACATTAAATGATTTGGAGTTTTTCCACATTCTCATCCCGAACACTAGAAAACTTAGTCAGAATTATATAAAAGAATATAATTCTGCATTGCACTCCATTTCATTTATACACATAGATTTCAAGCTGATTAGGTTTTCATTACTACAGAATGGTTTCATTTTCCTTGAAAATATTACTTAGTAAGGGAAAATCCAATATAATTTTAGAATGTTTAATCTAGGAGTATATTCTACATAAAATCCATGATACAGTTACAGTTCATATGAATTATTTTATATGATAAAAAGCAATCATATGAACTACCCTGCAAGGGATTCCAAAATTAATAAATAAAGATATTAGGCATATTAGTTTATGAAAGAGTGGAATTCTACAATTTGGTCAACCTTCTTGTTGATCATTGCATTAAGTTTCATCCAAAAAATTGTATTTCCAAGTCAGACAAGCATAGAAATAGAAATTCCAGCTGCCAAGGACACAGAGTTTTAGGCATTTTAATGCTAAAGCAGACAAGTCAAGTAATTATTGTCTCTAATTGGCACTTCCACAAGATGTAACAATTTTTACAGTACCCAGAGCCAAGTGGCACTTAAAAAGGTGAGAAATTATTTCCTGCCTTGGGAAAAAGGAAAAAAATAATAAAAAAAAGTCACATGCTTTTCTAATCTGAGCTTTGCAGAGGGAAAGACTGGCCGAGCACTTCAAGGTCTGAATCAGCAAATCACTTAAGCACATACTGAATTTTAAGCATATGCATATTAACACTTGCCTAAAGGGCTATTTTTAGTCTCTGACTGGCATGCTTAACTGCTTCATTGGTTCAGTGTGTGCCCAGCTTAGTTGAACACCCTGTTCTGGGGTGAATTTTGACCATTAGCTTTGCTCCTGCAGGGGCCTTTTAGAGAGCTAGCAGAACTTGCTGCTGCTGTTCCACACAGCACAGACACAGGGATCCATCTGGGTTCTGCTGCCCAACACACATCTAATGACACTGTGGGTAACTCAGGTCTTCTTGACATCCATCTCCTCCTAAACAGGAGCCTGAGTCTTCTTGAGGTCTGTGTTTCATCTGCTAACCCTACAGATATTAAGGCATTGACATGGTAAGTGCCAGGAGATACCTAATTTACCAAGTACATGAAGTTATTTTCCAATACAGTCAGAAGGGTTGGACTTGGTTGTCCTTATTTTGACATGTCCTACCAGTTGGGATATCACTGATCATCCCACCTGGATACCAGCTGCTCCTCCAGAAGGCAAAGGTCCCTGTGGGTCATATGCCATATATGTAAGCATCATGAGAACGTCTTAAATACACTCAGGCATCTCAAATAATAAAAAATACCTATGTGGTCAACTAAACTGAGCTCAATGGAGATGAGAGTTATTCAGCTGGCCCTTCATTTGGTGAGATGAAGCATCTCTGTGGACAAAAAGGAGAGATTAGAAACCTATTCAGTTGTGAACTGTACACACTAGACACCTTATCTGAAGCTGGAACTGCATCCAGTCCTTAGAGAGAGCGTTCAGTTGCCTGTGAATAGACATCTGGTGCCATTTCAGATGCCAGAGGCTATGCACTACATCTGTACAGGCCTGAAAAATACAGTGCAGGACCTAAGGGAGGCCTTTAGGAACGGTATCTGGAGGCCAGAAGACACTTATGTTCAAGTAACAGAATTGAATTTAATGCCATATTAACAGGCTTACACAGAATAGTCCATTAATGCATCTTGTTAAATAAGACCTGAGCAACCAATAGCATCACTTCCACTAGTGGTGCGAAGTCAGGCAAGGACTCCAGGAGGAGAAAATACACAAATTGGAGTTCACTAAGTTCCATCCACCACTCCTGCTGTTTGTAGGCTAAGCTAGATTTTCATCAGACAAATGCTTCTGGAGAAATCAACATAGATATTATATTGTAGATACACTTGAACCAGTTTTTCACTTTTTTTTAGCTACTCACCAAAAGAAACAGATCTGCTTACCCAAATGTTTATTTGTCAGAAATGAACTATTCTCCAAGAGAATTTTAACTGCCATCAAACTACTTTTGTTCCTTAGAAAGAAGCTCTCATGGACTGCAGCAAGTTTGACTTCACAATGGACAATATCCAAAGGACAGACACTTTGTACTAGAACTGTTGATAGACATTATGAGGTCTATGCTGAATAAAAAGACCAAACCATCAAACTGATTTACACATTGAAGCTGTTGGTGTGACAAATAAACTAAAAGAGGAAATTCTTAGTATCCAATGGACATCAGACACAACTGGACCACACACAGAGATTAAAACTAATTTTACTTTGATTGCCATGCACATTGGTCCGTGATAGCACTGAGAGTGAATACTGTCAGTCTAGTTTGTTTTGTTTTGTTTTTCCTAGTGGACAGTGAATTTACTGATTTACTGAAAAATGAATCTTTAAAGGAGAAATACTAAATCCCTGAAAACATTGATGAAATCACTAACTGTTTTCAAACACAAAGACAATGAAAAATGAAGAGTCCTTTTCAGAAAGTCATAATTCACTATTTAAAAGTGCATGGTTTTACTTTCATCAGAACTAACTGACCTCATATTTTGGAAGAATGCCTTGTACTTAAACAAATCATCTTCACTGACAGGAAAAAGATCAAGTAATAACATCAATTAACCTTAGAAAGAAAATAAATAAAATTTCTCTGTTTGTATTGATGAAACACTCAAGCAGAAATAATTGTACAATTTTTTTAGTTTTGCTGAAACATTTCACTGGACCAAATTTCCCCGCTATTTTGTGTGTGGTTTGGCTACCAAACAGAAGAGAAACTGAATTATTCACCCAGCTCCAGTGCCAACCAGCATGTTGATTAGTGTTAAGTATTGTAGTGTTTTTTTCATCCAGCCATATGTCCACTTTGGCTAAGATTGAGGCCAGCTGCTAATCTTATGCAAGATATAAACAGATGCTAGGTAGCAAATCTTGATGTTTCCTTGCTTGAGATAAAAACTACACATTAAAAAGGAAAATTCTTTCATTGGTGATTGTTTCAGGTCAACCATGTCTATGATAATGACCATTTAAGACAAATCCACTTTTGTAGACCTGCTTTCATGGAGGTTTTTCTTTTCACTTCCTTCTACAAGGCTTACAGAGGAGGCAGATGTCCACAGGCATGTACCTGAGAAGCAAGTATTTTTTCTAAGACTCTTCACAAGCAACTCCTTGGTTCCTGTTTCCAGATGGAATAGGAAGGCACTCTTGAACAGCTTTTGCTGGTCATTTGCCAGGAGTGAGGCCTGGAAGGGGAAGAGTTCCTAAGAGGATGCAGCATCCAGAAATATTAAGGCACTAGGTAGATCAATTTTCTACCCAGCCACCTGCTTGGTGATCTTGTACAAACATTGCCCCCTGCACACTGTGGTATGTGGATCATTTGTTGCCTTGAAAAACTCATCATAAAACTATTTATCCTTGTTTATGTAAACTATAAAACTTTCAAAGTCTACTTGTTTTTAGTGCAGGACTACCCTGGGACTAATTTCCCATTCTCTGTGTTTAAAAGCATCTTGCAAAAAAGTACTTTTTTTTTTTCCCCTGCAAAATATTAATGCTCAAGCATCCAGAAGAAACTAGCTATATAATGGTGTTTGACTTGTATGTCTCATAACTAAATGCTAATTTAAACAAATGTAAAATAGTATTAAAAAAATTTCCCCCCTTTTATTTTTTATCCTTCTTTTTTTTTTTTTTTGTTTTTTTTTTTTTTTTTGTTCCTCGTCCTTTCTCTTTTTTGTTTTTCTCTCTCTCTCTTTATTTTTTTAATTTTCCTTTTATGTTTTAAAACAAGAGCTACTCTGCTCCTGAGCTGACACCTTTAGGATACACTGGTGTGCTAATTTCTCATAAGTATGGATTTGGGACTTATCTCTGCAAGGAATGCTGAGAATGATAAGCTGGTTGTAGTTCACTGTATGTCCAGCCTCATGCAAAAGTCAAATCAACTGTCTTTTTCTAAATTATTTCCTTTCTTGATATATGGACCTTATTTACAGCCTCCCTTTGTACAACCATAACACCATCACACAGGGCTTAGGTTCTGAAAACCGTAGCAATTGCCTGAAAATTGATTTGATGTCTTTTGCCCATCCCTCCCTCAGGTCCCTCAAGACATTTTAATATGAGCCATGACATTATGATGGATGAAATCTGGCATTTTACTGTAGCAATGCTACTCCCATGTGGAAAATAACTGCTTGTTCAAAGCCCATCTTCCAGCCAGATTTAGGATATACACTAAGCCATATCTTCAGTCTCTCCCTTCTCTCTACTCTTTCAGGGTATCCTTTGCAAACAGCTTCATTTTGTACATCAACCTGCCTCAGTACCAGGTCCTCACCACTCTGTGAGGCTTAAAGCACACAGACTACAGCTGCACCCTTTCCCTCCCAAAACTGTCTTGGAAAAGCAGCTAATTCATTGTAATTAGGTGAACAGAAAATGAATCTGGCTAATATGTGGAATTCATTGTAAACCATCTCTGACAATATCAAGCTACTGGTGAACTGTAAGTGTTACATACAGACTGTCTGGCACAAAACTCTCCTGTCCTCCCTATTGGAGGACCTGAAATAGATAAATGGAAGCTTTCTGAAGATGAAGCAGGCAGTATTTGAAGGTTTTACTTCAATCTTTAAGAAAAAGTTGTCCAAGATGGCCAGTAAAGCACACAGTGTTGATTGACTGCCAAATATCCTCCTGTGGGAATGTCTGAAATGCCTTTGGTCCCCACGGCCACTTGGGATAAAGGAAAGCTCACCCAAATGTTGTCATGCCAGTCAGTCAAAAACTGATGCAAAGAGTCATCTCTTGTAGATGTTTGTCTGCTTAATTTACCCAGCTAAAGTTCAGGCAAAGTGAAGAGGATTTTGATTTTCTGGGTTCTGAAGAAAAGCAAATTTATTTTAGACATTTAGAACATTAAGGAATCTCTTTCTAGCCTTCATCTGTCATCAACTCTTGCTTATTTTGTTCACAAATAAAGTTTTAATCTGAAAAGCATTTTGCTTTTTATTCCATTTCTGACAATCTGAAGTGGACATTTATTTTTTTTTCATCAAAAGATATGGTCTACCTGGTATATCATAGGATAAGCTGAACTTTGAATTTTCTTCGCTGATCATGATGGGATTGCGGTATGACTATTTCAGACATGGACCTCTCTAATGAAAACTAAACCAGAAGAAGGAGCAATATCCACCAGAGATACCTTCCAAAATGAGCTCAGGAATGGCCCTCAGCAGGAAACAGTGTAGTAGATGCTGCAGCACAAGAAAATTCAGTTAGTTCAGTGGTCTTTATGGGTTTGTGTTGGTTTGAACCTTTCACAGTGTTGTAGTTTGGAATTATTATGTAAATTCTCTCCCCTGCCACTCTTAACGACCCTAGCCAACCATTAACAAAGAAGGTCGTTGACTGTGAATTGCCAGGGTGGAGACAGGTTGGTTCTTTTGTTTCTGGGGACATTCTTTC
>JAWWEV010000043.1:3934483-3948983 GCA_035583235.1 Hafferia zeledoni | reverse complement strand
CTTTTCTTAAATTTGATAAAGAGTGGCGTGATTATTTGAGGAGGAGGTCCCCTCCCCCTCTTGTGAGTAAACATCTTAGTTCTTTTCCCCTCAAACCAAGACACACAGTCACTACTGTCTACTAGGGAATGCTGTTGCTCTTAATTTTTAAATAGGAGAAAGTGCACTGTAAAGCCGTCAGTGATATACTTGAAACTTCTGATGTGTGAGATGCAGGTAAGCATAGAGGAAATTTTACAAACAGTGCTGTGTAGATTGGTGCTTAGCTGGCCATGGGATTTTGACACCTAAAATGTCATGATCTGCCTTCTCTCAATAATCACACAGGTGGTCTTAAGGGAAAAAATGAGTTCTGTCATGACTCTAAGGGCAATAATAGTCCCTGCCACCTCTACAAGGGTCTCTTTCACCTCCACCTACATCTGTGACCTGGAGCCATTAGGCACTGCCCCAGTGATACTGTTGGATAACACAGTCCCACCTGCATACCAGATTTCTGGTTTCATTTTACTTCCAACATGGATTTGTATCCCCTGCCATGTGTACACATCTAAAACCTCGTGTTACAGAAAATGTGGGGGGAAAAGTGGGGTATATAGTGGATGAGGACTCAAGATTTTCTCTTTTTTTCTTTTCTTTTCTTTTCTTTTCTTTTCTTTTCTTTTCTTTTCTTTTCTTTTCTTTTCTTTTCTTTTTTCTTTTCTTTCTCTCTTTCTCTCTCTCTTTCCTTCTCTCTTTCTCTTTCCCTCTCTCTTTCTCTTTTTTCTCTCTTTCTCTCTCTTTCTTTGTAACTACCTTCTTCAAATTCCTTTGACAACCTGAGAAAGTCGTGCAGCTGAATGTAGTATTAATTATATTTCAAAGCAAACCTTTTATTCATTTGGGGACAATCTGTGAAACTGAAATCTGTGACTGAAGCTGCTGCCAAGCCAATTACTGCAAAATAACTCAAATATGTCTTGACAGATTGCAATTTTGCCTATTGTTAGATTGTTTATTTTTTTAGATCAAAAGGTTATGTTCACTTAAATTAGACTTGCATTTAAATATTCTATAACTTCAGTGCATGATGTATCTGTAGGTGCATATAGAGAATTTACAGTGAAATGTCTGAGGCAAACAAATTGCGTTCAGCTAACAATTATTATTGATCTATTTCCACTTCTTTTTTAGAAATCACCTGAAAATATACCTTAAACATAATAGATTCATAAATTCTAGGACCAGAAAGGAAAATTACAGTCTAAATTTTTTCAAAAGCATAGGAAAACAAAATGATCTTGCTCAGTCATTTTTGCATCAAACATTTCTTTCACAATATATAAAAATATGATTTAATATCTTTCAAAGGTGGAAAATCCATTGTGTTTCTAGGTAGGTTTTCTGGAGTTAATATTGCATTATTATCAAAAGAAAATTATTACTCTATTTATTTACTTAATAGCCTGCCCTTAATAAGGAACAAAATCCTCCCAGACCAGACTGTACACCTTTGTTTAAATGTGAGAATTTCTATGGATGCCAATGGAACTATTACTTCCTACAGTGCTTGGTGTAAGCAACGTTGATACAACACTCTTTATGAATTTGTTCAGTCATGAACATCTGATGAATATTTTATACAAATATATGACAACCTTTTGATTGCTCCTGACATATTTGCTGCCGCAGTTATTCTATTCATAAACATCCAATTGCAAAGCAAAGTAAGAGAGTTAAATCGCACAGATATTTTTGCTTCCAGAAGAAATGAAGCTTCTGCAGAGGGAAAAGGCATACACATATGTATGCACATTCACACACACATTTGTGATCTGTCTCCTATGCTAAATATGAATTTTCATTATTACTTGTAAGAATTTTTCTGTGTACTAGAATTCCTCCTTAAAAAAGTGATTAGTCAGACTTTATACAGTATTGCTGGATTTCTCTTATCCTTTCTGTTTAAGCTTTATTTATATTTTGGACTTGCTCTTTTTTTGCCAAATTTCTTCAACCCTTAACAAGCTGAGGGATTTCTGGTCAGTAGAGCACAAAACAAAGAGAGTGTTTCAGGCACAGGTTGTAATACTACTCCAAATAATCATCCTGATTGAGCTTTCAGGTGTGCTTATTGATTATTGAATGTCTACTTGTGTTAATTGCATATGGACCTGCCAAAGAATGTTCTGCAGCAGCCTTGAAATTCCCTGACAAATAATGGAAGAATTCTGACATTTTTCTCTTTAACCAAACTATGAAAAACCCCAAAGGACATGGATTTTGGCTTGTTTTGTATTCTGGCAAAGAATTAAACATCATTCCAGCTTCTGCATAAATTTGTTTAGAGCTGAAGGCAAAAGTTTCAGAAGTGGTGGACATCCTTAAATGCCTCTGACTTCATTGGATTCAGAGATGAAAATTACATTTCTGTGTTTCTGCAGAGTCCAAATGAAAGTGATAATTGGTTCTGCCAGTAATAAAGCAAACCTCCCCCCCAAAAAAATGCTTTTTAAAAAGTTTTTCCCTATTGAAAAATCTTACAGATCTTCCTTTGTCAGAACGAGGGATAGAAGAGTGAGTGGTAAAGAGGAAAGAAGAATGAGTGGTAAAGAAGTTTCTACATTCTCCAACTACCTATATTTTCATTCTATTCTTTTGGATAAGCTTAAGCAATGCAAAACATCTAAAACAGCTCTTTCACCTGTGTACTGAAAAGTTTACCTAAAGCCTTCAGATGTTTTAGAGGCTGATGAATTCACTTTTATTTTTCTTTGAGATGCACTTTTTAAAAACACTGAAGATGAACTCAGCATCAAGCTGTCACATTTTTAATGGTATGACTCTTTTAGTGCCAAGTCCACCATCTGAAGGAGAACTTTCACCAGGGGCTCCAACACTGTTTCAAGGAGGAACCACTGGTTTGTTTCTTTAGTTGGTTAGGTTTTGGGTTTGTTTTTTGGGGTTTTTTTGTTTGTTTGTTTGTTTCTTTTTTGGTTTTTTTTTTGTTTGTTTGGGGTTTTTTTTGTTTGTTTGTTTTTGGTTTTTTTGAAGGACATGAGGCAGTATCTAGCTTGTACTTATCCTGTAACTACTGATATATATAGTGGATCTTGTGCAAGGGAGCCCTCAGAAAGTACCATGGAGGAGACTATGACTGTATTTGTTTGCATTTTGTGGGCTGTGATTACTGCTTTTGACTGGTGAAAAATTGACAGCTTTACATCACTCTGTTACCCCCACTTCCCACTTCAGCCACCTGGCATGTTTTTTTTTGTTTTACACTTTGGATTATTTGTAGTAGGGTGCAGAAATGGTAATCTGCCTCAATGACTGCAGAGGGGCTTAGGTGGGTGGTCTTCAAGGCACTCTAACATCTTTAAAAAGTTACATAAAATAGATCACCATCTTGGTAAGAATGTTAGGAAAACATGATCCTGAAGATGAGAGAGCCTAATTCTTTGCAGACAAAAATAAACCAAAAGAAACTGAAGGTCAGCAAAATGGAGTCAACTCATCAACAGGTTAACTCCCATCATATTTAAACATCATTTTGTGATTGCTGTATGGTCCCAGAGACTGACCACTCAGAGAACTTGGTATAAAAACTCTTGCAAGCCCTTGAATGTTGCAATCCAGCATCTGTGTCCTACACCTGCCAAGTATAACCTCTGAATGGTCACCAGGCTATTGGCTCCAATACTAAAACATATTGAGGAGAAGTAGAAGAGGATAAGGCAATCCAGAAATGGGAGAAAGCAGTGCCAAGAAAGTGTCACACAGATATATAGGAGCCAATTACCTTTGTAATTGCATTTTACCAATAAAAGCCAATATTGTGTCCAGATTCCTGTAAGATCTGCTTGCTTCACTGAAAGTTTACAAGTGAAGTTAACGAGTTAATGTGAAGATACAAAGAGAATGACTATATTACACAAATAAGTAAAATACTGTGGATGTAAGATGAATTTGACAAACTTCACCTGAAGTCCTGTTAATCCCCTTAAAGAGAAGCAGATCCATAGCACCTACCGGGATAAAACCTTTATTAGCATTTATCTATAAAGTAAGCATTAGGTGGAAATAAAGCTCACCATGGAAAGGGGTACCTATTTCAAGATGGTATTTTATTAATGATACCTTTGAAACCCACAGGCCAGACTTTGCAAATATAATTCTAGCATTCTTATCAGAAAACAAACAAACAAACAAAAAACAAACAAAAAATCCCCCAAAAAACAACAACAAAACCCCCCATCTTAAATAAAGCTCTCCCAGAAATAGTTCAGATCTGTTGGTTTAAAGAGCCACTGTCAAACATGCAACTTCAAACTAAAATGTCAAGCCCATAGTTATAATGTTCACAGGCAGTCCAAGTTGCTGGAACATACAGTGAGATCTGAGGGTATCAAGCACAGTAGTAGAAAGATTAACCATTTCTGATTCTAAAAGGCAAAGCCAGGGTCTACGTACTGCATTTGAGTACATTATTCATCTAAGCTACTTACATGACTCCCATTATCATACTAGCCAGATACCTCCATCTTATCGTGCATTTATCTCCAATATAAAGATTTTATTACCAATACAACAATCATTATTCCCTTTGGAGATGGAGAGTGAAGTCTTAGCTTTTTTCCTCAAGGTTCTGTATCAGAAGACAAAATTAAAATAGAATATTGAGTGTGAATTTTTTACTCAAAGAGTGAACAGGGCACATTTTTTTATTCTGAATTGCTCTCTTGGCCTGCCTTCAGACTGTTGAGACTCCAGCCCTTCTACCCTTTTCAGACTCTTCCTTCTTCAGTGTTTCAAATGGACAGCCAGAAAAGAGAGTCAGTAAAATCAAAAGCTCTTCTGAAGTAATGCAGTAAGGTTATTTCCCCTAAGTTATGCAAGGTACTGATTGTTGCACAGAGAAGGCAGAAAAGATACTATGAAGAATAAAATAAAAAAAAAAAAAAAAAAAAAAAAAAGGTTTAATGCTGAAGAACTTGAGAAACTTGGGAATTTTGGCCACATTAACAAGTTATCATATGAGAATTTTTGTAGGCGCATGACTTATAGTTTGGGTTTCAGCAGGGATGGAATTAAATTTATTCCTATTTCCTTGTACAATGCTGTTTTGGATTAGGATAAGAGTAGCATTGATAAAACATTGATGTTTTAATTGCTGCTAAGTAGTGTTACTCTAAGTAAAGGATTTTGCAGCTTCTCATGCTTCTCATACTGCTCTGCCAGAGAGGAGTCTGGGGATGAACACGAAGCTGGGGACACATCCAGGAGAGATAACCCAAATTCATCACATGCCATATGATGTCATGCATGTGAGTCATTGCATTGGGCATCACTCCTGTTGCATATTCTAGTTCTTTTTTTTTATTATTATTATTATTATTATTATTATTATTATTATTATTATTATTATTATTATTATTATTATTATTCACTTCCTTTTCTGTTTTGGTATATTGTTTTTATGTCAACCCACGAGTTTTACCTTATTTCCCCCCATTCTCTCCCCCATCCCACTGTGGTGAAGGAAGTGAGCAAGAGGCTGTGTGGTATTTAGCTGTCTGCCAACTTAAATCAGAACACTTACTAAGTGTAAATAATTTTTAATTATTCTATATGTTCTGACAGAAAAGAGAGGCAACTCTCTTTGAAACATCACATAAAATTAATATTTTAAAATTATTTTCAGCATATTTCTAATAACCTTTCAGTCAACCCCCCTTTGAACTACAGTCCCAGAAGCCTCACCTGTAAGAGTTTTCGATTTCAGGTATATATTTGCTTTCATTAGATATGTGTTTGACAGAGAAAAAACCTGCCTTTGATCTTATCAACATCAAAACACTTAGTGTGGAAATTTTCAGGCATGCAGACCCATTCAAGGACAGCCTCATCCTATGTGTTCCTGTTTATAATGACCAAGACAGATGCTACAGCAGAAGACAACTTGCATGAAAATAAACATACACAGGAGAGCAATGACTTGGAAGTCCAGAGATTAGATTTTGTTTTGCCAGGTATGTGTGTGGCTCTTGGAAGAGCTTTCAAATCTCAGTATTTGCTTCTTATGACAAGGGCTGTTTGGAGAAAGGATTTTCCCTGGCTTCCTACATGAATCCTTGGTCTCAATGCAGGCCTTCACACTTTTTTTCCAGTTCTATAAATCCTGAGTTCCAGATTTGCATTTAGTCTGCATCTAGGAATGGGAGCACTCTACAGACCATCTCATCGCCTGTTTGTGTGGGAAAAAAAAAATAATTTATAGCCAGCCTAGAAAAGAGTGGTGATATTCTACATGCCATGTAGATCAAGGAGAGCCAGTGTGGCATCTGTCATAAACCTCATCTGCTCCATCAGACATTTGCTGACTGAAAGTCAGGAGTTAAGAAGACAGAATCTCTACACATTGGGTTCTGAATTTTATAAATATGTAAACTCAAAAATATAAATGGCACCGTACCTTGTATATTGAAGAGCTTCAACATGTTCTTTGAATCAGGACCAACACATACAAAAATTTACCAGAGAAGAAAGAGAGGAGTCTGCCACTGAGAGTAGACTAAAACAAGTTTGATCAGTGCAAATACCATAAATCTTCAATGATATTCAAGGCCTGTTCAACTTTAGTTTTCCATGGCATATGATACCACACTTCCCTGGGACATATGAGATATTATTATGAAAAACTGCCTTAAATTAATCATAAGACTATAAATAAAAAAATATTATGTGGAAATAAGATGACTGTTAGCTGAAGTAACAGAAAAGTACTTAAAAGGATTTTGTTCAAACTCTATCAGATGCTTGCTCTAAATATTAAAACTTTATGAATTTAAAAAGCAATTTCTTCCCTCATTCTGCCAAATAAAGTCTATAGTCACTAGCAGTTGAGATAGAGCTACGGTATTGGTACCTGCCTCTACGTGGAGTTAAATTTGCATAGAGAAGCTTATCAAAGCAGTATAGAGAATATTTCTTACCCAGTGAATTGCAGGTGTTCTGTCAGACAGGATTTACAGTTTGCTGGATTAACTCTCAGGCATTTAATTCCTTGAATATTAGTTCTAGTGTGTGCATTTACCAAATAGGGGGAGATATTGGTCAAGTGGCCCTATAGCTTTTTCCTCTTTCTTTTATTATCCTGTGTAATAGTATTGCCTGAGAGAAATTCTGGTACTTGGATTTTAATGAAACCAAGTATGTGGGGTCTCATACACATGATATCATTTTCCACCACTCCTATTGATTTAAGATTATCCTACATTTTATGTTCTACAGTTTCATAGATTTAATATTTTGATAAAGTTTATGGCCAGAAGGTACCATTAAATCATCTAGCCTGGCCGCTTACATATCATAACCCATTATGTTTCACATGCATGAAGCATTTTAAGCTGAAAGACTACAATTAAATGGAAGATTTGCAGTCTTCAGAAGAATAAATCTGTGCTGCATACATAGAAAGGAGGGAAGAAAGGCATCAGTCTTGCCCAGGTGGCTGAAAACACTGAGAATGGATCTGATATTTCAGGAAAAAAAGAACTATTAACACTGTGAGCTGATTGGCCATGAGGTGGACCAAACTTTCTGAGTCATGACTGGCTAACTGAAGTCTTGAAGAATGAGGATTAATTCTTTCCAGTTGTAATAATTGCTGACTTTAGACTGACAGCCTGTAAGTAGATCCTGGACAAATTCATGTCTGTGTTGCCACCAAGCTGCTGTAGAAAGAAACCAAGTACAATAATTCCAATATTTACCTCCTCTCAACTTGCCTAGCTGTAAAATGGGGATAAAGCAACAGAATTCCTGTATAAAGCTACTGAATAAGTAAGAGCTAAGGATTTTGAATATTGATATTATCATTTAAAACTGTTCAAAAGCTGTGACATCTCATCTCTACACAGCTGAGGTTCTGTCCTTTGTAGTCAGCTTGAGTAAAAGCTGTTCAATGAACATTTTGCCATAGCATTTGAAGTTTCAACATAAGCTCTAATTAAAAGTCATAAAAATCCTCTTGCCTATCCAAGGTTTCATTTTCATGGTTCCACAGGAGTGATTTAGAATAATTCTACTTTATAGACTGTATAATAAATAAGGCCAATCTCAAAATCTCAAAACAAACCCAAATGAGGTAAGTAGGTTATAAATCTGGAGAATCTAGTCTGCAAAAGCAATGGAATTTCCATGACTTTAATGTTTGATTAAATTATTTTTAGCTGAAGGAAAAAATAATCATACAAGACAAATATCCAGCTGCATAATTAATATACTAAGGAGTGTACCATTCCAGATGTATGTCATAAACTGCAAAATCTGCAGCCTCTGCTCTTACAGTGGATGATACAAGCAGGGGAGAGGGTTGCTGAAATGATTGACATCCTTGGAAGTCTCAATCCCTCCATCTTCCACTGATAGTGTTTAAAATTATCACTGTAGGGATATTAACACTGGAGTGCCAAGGATAATTTTGAATGTATAAACCTATTCCAAAATAAAATGGCATCTTCCAATGTGGTTTTCATTTAGTGAATGAAATCTTCCTGGCTTGAATATGACAGTGATAAAGGATAATAATGTGCAGCCATATCTTGAAATCCAATCCATTTCAGTATTCAACAAGCTATTGCCACCTGCTAGAAGAGGACAATTCATCATTTTTCCTTACCCAGTAAAATAAAATCAATAATTGGGGTGTGTTTCTTGCTCACCAGTGTTTCTTCTAAGGTGTTCTAAACTGTATCTGCAGTACTTTATTGTCTGTATATGCGGTTTTTATAATTGTTTCTTCTCACATATGCACACCTGCAAAACTACATCATTTGAGGAGTTAGACTCTCTTCTTGCCTTTATAAATGTCTGACTGAATTGCATAGGGAATTTGGGTAGTACAAAGAATAAAGAAATTCAATTCTACCAAGACTGAAACACTTCAAACTTTACATCTGATATCTTGGTTGCCTGCAGTAACTGTACATTGTTCAAGAGCTCTGATTTCCAGCAAGACAAACTAATCTTTCAACACAACAGGAAAGTGTTAATTTTGAAGTGGGCAATGCTGTGATTAAGGGCATAGCCCTGCTCTCTCAGGTCCTGTGTGGGTTATGCATATTATGAGCCAAAGAGGAACAGGTTGAGTGCAGGTGTTTGGGGAGTGAGGAGGCAGCAGATGGAATGGCTGAGTTTGCTGGTACTCATAGTAAAATTTAGCCAAATGATTTTGGTGACTCATGTTTACTGAAAACTTTGCAAATATGCAAGTCTGCATCAAATGGAATGGAGACATTTCTCTCAGGAGAAATTTTTTATAAACATTCAAGAGGTTTTCTCCAGTGTTTCTGAAACTTATTAAAGTAGGAGGTAGTGACATGTTTGTGAAGGAGAAGGTGCTTTTGAAAGGGCAGGCCGCACATTTCAAATAAGTGACTGGGATCTATGTAATAAATTGGAATGGAACTCATGTCAACAAGGTTTTTCCAGCACTATTTTTAGAGGGTTTCTGAGATTATTTTCTCTCCATTGCTGATATGGAAATCATAGAATTGGTAAGATTGGAAAACACCTCCAAGATCAAGTCTGATCATTAATCCAGCACTGCAAGATCCACCATTAAGTCATGTCTCCAAGTGCCACATCTGCATGTTTTTTGAACACTTCCAGGGATGTGACTCCAACACTTTCCTGAGCAACCTGTTTGAATGGGCACCCTTTCAATGAAGAAATTATATTCTTGTGAAAATAGTTTGTGAATGTGGATCAGAGACTGAAACCATAATGTGCCATCAAGCTGCAGGTGGGCGAGTTTCCTGAAATTACTAGGATTTTGATATTAGTTGTGCTATCATTTGACCCAAATGCAGAAACACACATCTTTTTTCAAGCAAGTGACACAATTTCATAGTGCTGCTCTGAATCAGGCAAAAATGGGCAAAAATTGGAGTTACAAGTAACCCCAGAAGGCAGTGAGTGATTACACTATTCAACAATGTATTCACTTGGTTAGAGCCATCTTTTTAGATTTTAGCCCTGACTGGCGCCTTTGCTATTTTATAATAACTTAGAAAATATAACATTTTAGATGATGCAAAATGAAGTACGAACATAAACAACATAACAATAGCAACAATTTGGTCAATCTGAAACACTTTGCTGTGGTTTAGCTAAGAAAGCAGATTCAGCTCGATGTATGCAGCCAAATGTGAAGCTCCAACATTTTACAAGGATAATACCTCTGCTGGTAACAAAATTTGTACACACACAACTCCCAGATCTTTTCTTAAAGCCAGAGCCAAGATCAATCTACTTGTTAATGACACGTACACTGTGGGTAAATATCACTCTCAGTCAGAGACCTTTGATATTTAGTCTATACACCATATGTGGAAATCCTGGGGATAAAAGCTCATGCAATCAGCTTCTGTTAGGAAATTTGGAGCTAGAAATTGAAAGCTTATCAACAAGGAGATACTTAATCTAAGCATTGCTGGGTCTTTCCATGGTGTGTCAAGTTCACCACATATCCAGCTTCCTTACTCCAATAATGATATATTGACAGCTGGATTGATCTCAGCCAAGAGTCTAAAGCACCTAAAAATGTTCAGGGTCAGAGTGGAAGTCATCCTGACAAATATTGAAATGTCTGCATTGCAGTGCTGTTGGCTAAAGGAGGTGATAGGAATCGTGGTAATGTAAGACATTCCTACTCTTAATGATCACCTTTCATTACGCATCGGCCACTGACTTTTTGGACACCGTTTGATAATTACTTTAAGGTGTCCTGTGGATCCTGAAAGTTTTCATAATTGCTTTAGAAAAAAAGAAAAACAAAACACTTTCCTTAGCTGAAAATGGATTTTGGTTAAAGTTTCTCTCTAAAATTGTCATTCTGTATGAAAACTCTACAGAAAGATGCAGACTTTAATCTCAATCTAAAAAAAGAATTATAGACAGAATTAGGGGTTTTAGCAAGATTTTTTAAAGTATTTTTCATTGAACTACTTTACTGAAAATTGTTCGTATAATAATGGACAAAATAATGATTTAGATTAGTTAATTTTTTTTATAAAAGGTAGAAAATATGTACTATTTTTAATCATAGAGTTGCAAGTAACGACAGTAACTTTTATTAGCCTAATTACTGCAGAACATAAGGTAAGGATGTTTTTGAACATAAGAGCAAAGTATTGAGTTTTAAAGATGAATTTAAACTGAAAATAAATTGTTATCTTAATTAAATAAGTTTCGGGTCCTAACTCTAGAAAAGGTGATTGGTACCAAGGAAAAGAAATGTTATCAAGTAACACAGATATTGATGGCCAATGAAAGAAATATTATAAAGCATCACAAAATCATGACTCTGATTTAATCCAGGTTTTTGGTGATGAACCAGGTGACAAAATTTAGTTCTCAAATTGAGCTTGAGAATGCTTTTGTAAGTATTTTTCGATGTTCAGGATTGAAATAGTAGAGAGCATTTTTTTTGTAGGAGATAAAATTTCCCCGATTGTAGGTGGTTTTGTCTATTATTTATTCTCTACATGGTTCATTCCTGTGTTTTTATTTCACAAGCAAGACATTTGGTGAGATTCATGAAGTGCAATAAGTTCAGCAAAAAGATAAATGAAGGATCAAAGGTTTTATGAGTCCACTGTGGGAATATTTACTGTGGTTGTAGTGGAGATGCTTTAGTACTGTTTAAACTTCTTCCTTGGTTATGATCTAAATCCTTTTGTCATGTTTTTGGCCTAAAGGGAGGGTTTTTTCTGATGAGTTTAGAGATTTGCGGACTGTGAATGGTTGGGAGAGTTCTGAGCAGATATGATCTAACCATATAAATTTAATGTATAATTAAACAAGTCACTTAATCATATTGTTCATCGATTTCCCACACAGCTTACAGGGCAGGATGGCCTGTAATGCACTACGCCTATGACGTGTGGAAGTAATTCTTGTGATGTATTTGAATGTTTCCTTCAAAAGAATCTACTGCCCTGGAAAAGGGCCTTGTTGGATAAATTTCCTCTTTTAATTATTTAGGTAGATATCATGAGTGTTCTTCTCAAAGTAAATGTATTGGTGTCCAAGGACATGGCTGGATAACATAATTTCTCTTGATGTATTTCCAATCGTTGTTGTGTTCATGGAAACAGATGTGTCGGTTTGCAGGGTTTTCATAGATTTCAGTTGGTAAGTTGTTGATTTTGATTTTGGCTTTAATGTGTAAGAAAAAGAAGATTATACTCAGGGATTCCTGATATAGTTTAATGGAATGATGTTTATCGCTGAATTAATGGAAATCAATGAACAAATCCAGATTTTTAGAAAATAAATTATAAACTTATAATCTTTTTATCTTAGATACAACACAAACTTCATAGTCTGATAGCTAAAAAAATAAAATCTCTCTACTTCAACCTCTAAATAAACTTCTTTCAGATTATAAATATAAAGAGAAACTGATATGATGATCCCTATTGAAAAAAAAATTAGAAAGGTTTTAGCCAAGAATCATGTACAGAATTTAAAGGAATATTCCATGATTGCTCAAAAAAACATTTTTTACTTCAACATCTTTCCATGCAATACAGTGCAGTGTAATTTTTTTCTTGGTTCATAATGGCAAAAGTGATGGTCTGGCCCAGTTTTATATGTTACATCCAAGTGGTGCAGATTCATTTTAGGTAGTGGAAAACCAGTACAAGCAGCACCTGGTAAACTGAGACAAAATCCCTAAGTGAATTTAAGTGAAGTGGCCACACTGATGCATCACCCTCTTCTCAGGATGGAGCTTTCCCTGGGATTATTTTTATACTTTTACATGTATATTAAATATTGTGAGATCCCAACAGGCGTATTTAAACACCAGACAGGGACATTCATCAGTCAGGGATATTAACAGAGGGGACATGATTATCAGAGCCTGGGTTCTGGAAGCAGGGTAGTTACAGCAATTAATGTTCTTATTGGCTGTTGGAGAAATTTAACTTTAAGTTCATCACCCACCACCAGACATGTGCCTGAATCATGTACAGATAAAAAAAAAAATAAAGGGGAAAAAAGGTGATGAATGAAAATCTGAATGCTGAAAGAGAAAATTAGCCCTTGATAAGCAGTTTATGTTAGTTTCTACTTTGATTTCTGTTTGTTTCTTTTTTTCAGATACCTTAACAAATTTGGGTTGTGCATTCTTTTGGTGGAACAATATGTGTCAGAGATATGGTGGAGATCATAGAGCGCTGTGAGCTCAGCAACCTCATCAAAGTTACAAATGGGTTCACACCTGTGCAGGCACAGGGATGTCTGACAGCCAGGGTTAAATGTGCTAACCCCAAGGTACTGAGGAAACAGCAGGTGATGGTGTTGCCCTGGTGATGTTTCCTTTTTTTTTTTTCTTCCCCCCACCCCCCTTACAAGCACCTGTAACAGAAGTTTTCATTTTGGGTTGAGCAAACTGACATATCTTATTTCAGGAAAAAACCCTTTCCTCTCTCTTTCGCCCTCCTCCCAGTCTTACACTTAGCTCAATTGTTTATTTTTGGTTTTGTTGTTCTATTGTTACCGTCACTGGTTTTTCTAATTTGGTAGCTATCTCTGGAAAAAAAACAAAACAAAAAAAAAAACCAACAAAAAAAAACCACAACAATTTTTCACTCAGCCTGATTCAGGAATATATGTTGGTGCTGGGCTTTAAACAAACATTGGGCTCTTAATATGTCATCTTTGGTGTGTGCTCAGAAAAGATCTCTCCTCCACGAGTCCCCCAGCCTGTACATCCTTTATTGCTGGTGCAACAAGCGTGACAATGTGTGTCAGGCCTGGTGGGAGCTGATCCTCACAGAAAATACACACTCAGCTATAGCCTGCTGTCAATTTTACCTGCCCACAACTCCTCCTGAAGGTCTGAGTCTGTCAGGGTTCACAAAAACGAGGACAAACAATGCTGTTTTCATTTCCAGCTTGTACTATTATTATTTTTTCATAAGGCAATTCAGGTGCTCACAAAACAAGGTTGAGCTGGGAGAGGAGCCAGATGACAAGTGATAAGGGATAATGATAAGTGAAAAGAGATTTTTGTCTTGCTATATTTGCACATACAAGTGGAAATTCACTGCTAAATGGAACTGGACAAGGAGAAAATAAATTCTTTCTTATTTTGGGACCTCAGATGTCAGATATTAAACTGGGTTTTCAAGATCTTAGGAACACAATATCCACCCACATCCTCGTGCCTTTAGGACTGGCACACTTGGTTATTATCAAATGCAAAGATTTCTCCTCCCTTTAGCAACCCTCCCCAGAAATAGGATATTGGCTATAATAAATCAGGCATGCAATTGAACCTGCTTAATTTTATGTCCCTCTTGAAGATAACAGGAGGGGGACTGGTCATTAGTAACTTTCTATTCCTTTGACTCTGCAGTGTGTTGATGAGAGATTTGACATCATCTCTAAGGGAAATATTCTAACTGATGTCCTGTTCCAAGAAGCCTTTAAAAAAATTTTAAAA
>JAWWEV010000043.1:3905817-3934383 GCA_035583235.1 Hafferia zeledoni | reverse complement strand
AGAGATTTGACATCATCTCTAAGGGAAATATTCTAACTGATGTCCTGTTCCAAGAAGCCTTTAAAAAAATTTTAAAAAAGGATGACATTCTGTACAAAACATGCCTTAGCACCTTAGGCATTGCAAAGATCCCCAGCCAATGTGCTGAGGAATAGCATAGCAACCGTCACCAGGGAAAATGTCAAAACTCTGAGACATGCAAAAGAAGAAAAAAAGAGGCAGGCAACTGGGGAAAGTTCCAGCTTCCTTTAGATCTCTGAGAAATTATTTAATTCCTACCTCTGGCAGATAAAATACAGTTAAACTGCATTAAGTCTATCAAACTCTAAAAGCAGGGGGAAAATCTTATATGTTTGAAAATATATGGAGTCATTCACAACAGTTGTAAAGGGGGATGAAAACTTTGCAAAAGAAAAAAGTGAAACCCATATTTTGGTAGTATTATAGAAAAAAAAAGTATGCTGGTTGCCTTCAATAATAGGTTTGTTTTCTAAATCATGGATCTTTTTGCCCCTCAGGTCTCCAAGCAGACAGAGAACCATTTGTTCCTCTTTAATGACTACAAAGCTTAAGACATGTATTGTTTAAAACAGTTATTGGAGAGTGATTTTGTCAATCCTACATTTGATGTTCTTTGAGTCCTTACTTAGAGGATGATGTGAAAAATCCCATATTTTACTTTTAAGACTGTTTTTAAAGAAGGACCAAATATGCACCATGACAGAATCCTGACAAAGCAGCCCATCACATGCAAAAATATGAAGACATGCATCAACTGCTCAATTATATGACCAGTTTTCTTTTGATTTTTTCTTTCTTTTACCCAAGGTCTGGGCATTTGGCTGCACTTCAGCCTCTTTTGAAGGACAGTAACCACTTCCCCTCAAATGAAGAAAGGAAAGAATGAAATCTTTATGCCACTGCCTAAAGGAGGTCTATAGCAAAGAGAGAGGGACTTTTTTCAAGGGTTTCGAGTGATATGACAAGGTGGAAAGGATTCAAACTGGCAGAGGGTAGGTTTAGATTAGATATTAGGAAGAAATTCTTTACTGTGAGGGTGGTGAGGCCCTGGCACAGGTTGTCCAGAGAAGCTGTGGCTTCCCCATCCCTGGAAATGTCCAAGACCAGGCTTGACGGGGCTTGGGGCAACCTGGTCTAGTGGAGGGTGTTCCTGCCCATGGCAAGGGCATGGAATAAAATGGCCTTTTAGGTCCCTTTCAATCCAAATCCTCCTGTGACTCCATGATTCTCTGAAACTTGACTTCTCACCTGTCCCTCTCCATGTCTAACTCTGTAGTTAGAGGCTCCTCTAAGAAGTGGAAGATAGAGCCTGTTAGACAAAAAAGGAACTTGAATGCTGATTTTTTTCATCCTTGAAACAAAACTCTTGCCCATAATTAAAAAAAGGTCTCTTTAAGGCTATGGCCATAATTCAAACATGACCATTATTCTACCTCAGCCTTTTGGGTGAGGACATGCAACCCTGTTGTCAGAATGTCCCAATGTTCAGTATGAAGCCTTTGTATGTATGATCATGTCTCTTGTTTTGTTTTTCTTTTTTGTTTGTTTGGTTTTTTTTTCTTAATGGACTGGAAAGATCTCTGGAAAGATCTCTGCTTTTTCTTGTCCTATCCATTTTACTTAGCATAGAGGAGCCTTACATTATTATTTTCTAAGCACTAATTAACTACATGACAAGCTGAATCCAGGAGCTTTTTATTTAGGCAGTAGGGTACCCAAAGTAGATGTTTTGACCCAGTTCCATTGCTTAACACTAAAAATTTTAAAATACGGGAGCAATTTTCATTTCTTAACTCAGAGAATATTTTCTACCAACCCTGTTGAAGAAAAGTGTGCACATACTGGAATTGTGTTTTGTAATTTTTAATTCATTCAGTCTTTATCATATAATTATTTACTTTCATCTAGAACAATTTTCTGCAGAACTTTGACATTCTGTTATTTAGCTATGTTAAAAATCTTGAGATAAAGTACTCAGGCCAGGGAAGAAGACTTACTGGGAAATTTTAAACTCTTGAATTTTGAAAACAATGTTGACCTGATGGAAACAAAGTCACTGGAATAAAAGTTCTGGCATTAAAAAAAAAAAAAAAAAAAAGAAGAAGAAGAAAAAAAAAGAAAAGAAAAAGTAAAAAGGAGTTGGAGAAAAAAAAAAAAAAGAAGAAAGAAATTGCTAGAAAACCCAAGTGGTCAAGTACAAATCTCAGTTCTTAAAATCTGTAAATTTAGTCTAAAAATTGTTAAATAGAATAAGAAAAGAGCAGGACTAAAAAGAAGTTTTTTCAAGAGAGCATCTCTCCTAATACAGCAAACAATATGGTCAAAATAATACCTACCAGATTCTTTTCTTTTTAATATACCTCTTCACTCATAAACCCTCTCCACTATTTCTCCTAATAAACTTTTTTAACCTTTGCATCTCCAGACTCACAGGAGATATCGTGTGAAATAGTTATGTTTACCAAAGTTTCTGAGATGTATGTGTGTTCAGTTATTAATGTTTTGTAAGTCGCAATTCAGAATCAGGAAAACCTGTAACATACATCTTAAATTACAGTTGTCATCAATCTCCCAGTGTGAGAGGGTTTCAAAATAAACATACAAATTAGGGTAGTGAGAAGATAAGTAAGCAAGCAATCTTCTAGTGTTTGAGTTGTTCAAAATCATTCAAATTACAGTAATTTTTTTCTTTTCTTCTTACAGTCCTGATGCATGACTGGTACTGGGAAGTCAAAAGAGAGTAAGATTGGAAGAGACCAAGCAGCACAGGGTTAGTCTGGATAATTCACTGCAACTGGAAATCACTGAGACAAATTCTGTGGCTGCATCTAATAAGAAACTCAATAATTTTATGGCTATTAACACTGTAAACTAAATCTATAAGGACCGGTAATTGAATATCACACTTGAGGGCATAAACTAATTGCCCAACACGTCAGGAAATTATGTGTTGCTCCTATGTTACACACATGGTTAGATGTCCTCTGATATTTCATCTCTTTCCCTAAAACAAGAGAAAACCAAGAACTAATTTAACCTCCATTGCTGGATGGAGGAACAAAGAAATCCAACATTGTAAAGCATGAGATAAATGTTGTATTAATGTAAGCCTCATTTTTCTGGTTAGGTCCATTATTTAATATATAACATCTTTCCATGGTATCATCTTCCTAAGTAACTTAAATTAGAACTGTGCCTGAGAGAAATTAAAAGAGATAAGAAGAGTCAAGGATTAATACTTCAGGGTTGCTGTCTGACACAAATTTACCTATACAAGACACTCTTTTTCCATTCATTTCCCTTTGTGGTTAAAATCAGCGATGATGATGTGAACCCAGCTTTCGAGGGTGAAGCTGTTATGACAGTTAATGGGGTAGTGAGAAGAACATGTCAGGATAGATCCCCATCTCTATATAGAAATATATATTAGGGGCTGTAGCCAATTTTTCTTTCTTAAAAGGCACAGAAATAACAAAAGAAATGAGAAAGCATCTTGCCTTAATGCTAGGATGCCTCTATTCTATTGTTTGCCTACAGGGCTGTCCTGAATCCTTGATCCCATTCCATCATAATACAAGTAGCAACCACTTTTTCTTCAAAGGACAAAGTGTAGACACTTATGGGGGAAAAGAAAAAAGAGAGAGAGGGTATGCCTCTCCTAGCTCAGAAGGTCTTTATAAAACCACCATTTGGGGGAGATTTGCAAGGACACATATGAGTAGTGGTTAGCAGGAGCTGGGAGGGTCTGTGAGAGAAAGGTCAAGTCTATACATATCTTAAGCATTTGCTACTTGCTGTTGCCAGGCAAAGGTTAGCAGGCTAAATGAACCTTATGTCTAACCCCATGTGGTATTTTTTGTGTTCTTATCTGAACTCCTGTCATGCTGAGCAGAGCAGCTCACACCTGACATTTTTCCCTTTATGGCCTTTTAAGTTACTAAGCCTGATTGGTACAGCATCCTTAGGGAGAGGGAAGACGTGGGGCAGGGGGGAGAAGGGGGCAGGTGTTTGTAAGTCATGAAAAGGATATCTCTCCCTCATAGGTTTTCAGTTATCTGCTTGGCTGTTTCTCTACATCCCTTCCCTTAGTAACTAAAATCTGAGGTGGCAATATGACCCTCAGTCTTCAGGATCAGTGGTTTTGGTGGCTGTCCATGAAAAGATAAAAAAAAAAAAAAAGGGAATCTCTCTCTCTTTGTTAATGAAACATTTAAATCTAAGATTTTAATCACACGTCAGGACACTCAAAGTTAAGGTTGCCACAGCAACACTACAATAAAGCTCTTTCCGCAGATCAGTTAGAGAAATGCACAGTTTAATTAAAAATTGTCTCAATTATCTGACAGTTTTCATTCCTCCAAGTCCTGGTCTTTTCTCCTCCCTCTATGAAATGTCATTGAAATGAGGGGGAAGGAAAAGAGCTGGGGTGGCAGAGCCAGACAGACAAGGCCTGAGTTTGGTTCACGGTGGTGGAGGCCAGTGCAATGCACATGAAGTTTGCTTTCCCCCTGTGTAGATATTTGAAAGCATCATGAGTTGGCAGAAGCAAAAGATTTCCTATAGTCTAGGTGGAAAAAGAAAACCAAATTCCATCTTGTTTTCTGCCTTTATTAATGGTGTTCTGCTACCAAAGAGGTTGGGGTGTTTCAGGGACACAGAATACAGAAATGTGCTTGGGTACATTCCAAAGAGAAAGGGGGAGCAACTTCTGGGGTAGCAGCATTGTCCAGTGCTTAGATGATCTTAAGTGGTGAGCAGGTTCACTGACCAACAGTGACATAAGTCAACTGGTCTGTCTCAAGAGAAAAAAGAAATAGGAATGTTACTGACAGTTACTGCAGAATGATACTAGAGTGCTCAATTTTTATAGGAAAAGTGCTTTGGGATCCTCAAAGAGCAATGATTAGAGAAAATCTCATTAGTATGACACAGTGATTTTGCCTTGTGGTTTGTGCAAGGTAGGTATCACATCATGTCCTCCCTCATCTTTGCAGTACTTCCCTGTTTGTTTGGTACCTGCCTTCCGGTTGGTTGGTGAATCCCTGATGTCCCATGCCAACAACAGCAGGTTATACCTGGCTCAGTCCTGATGTCGTTGAAGCAGCAAGACATGGTAAGTGCTGGGCCATTCAGCATTCACCTGCCCCCTTCCACTCTCCAGTCTGAGGTCAGAGCCTCCTGCTCCACAGGCAGCAGCAGTGATGGCAGTGCAGCCCTTTAAAATACCGCAAGAGAAGCAGATTTGACGTGGGCTCATGGGGAAGGAGCCAGCAGAAATGAGAAGAGGCAGCCAAAGGTCACTCTGGCCTGCCAGCTGTAAAAACAATCCAAGTGACATGGCAATAAAATCCAGGCTTGGGAGCAACCTCCTCCAGCTCCTAATGGTGTACTCGCTTACCCCTCCGCGCTCCCCTCTGCTGCCTGCAGAATGCCAACACGGAGACGTAAGGCAGCCAGCGGGAGGTATAAGGCAGGGAGCAAGGGTTGCACAGAGGGAGAGGAGGCTCTGTCTGGCAAAGGCCAGGGATGATGGGGGGGAAGCCACTGCAGGCCGCTGAGATCCAGCTTTTTAAGTACATTTCAGCATGGCATGTTTGCTCCTAAGAAATCTAATATCCTTTGGGTCAGTGCAGGCCAACTGTTAGATATAAAGAATTCATAGCACTTGCAATCCCCAGATGAACCATTTTCAATTCTTCATGTTTCTGAAAAGTGTTTGCGTCGATCTATCAGCGGTGGCTGTGCTCCATAACAAGGGCCGTCTCCTGCCTTAATGCCAAAGTGTAAATATTGCATTGCAGCAAGCAGCAGTAGATAATGCATAATAATGAGCTGGGTTTGTTATGTGATGTGCTAACCAGAGCCCTTGAAAACAATGCATCAACTTTAAAAAACACAAAAGCCGGGAGAGAGAGGAAAAAAAAAAAGATATTTTCTCTAGAAAAATAAAATATCCTTTGTGTTGGATGTAGAAGTGAAATAATCGTTCACAATTCTGAAAAATAGATGACACAGTCAGAAACATGAAGACAAGGATAAAAGACCAATTCTAATCTGATGAGCCACTGGAGTCATCAGTAAAAATTCACTTAGACACCAGCAGAGTTCTAAGCACAGTTGAATTTTCATGCTGGATAGATGGATGTTTTTATATTGTCTTCTCCCTTTTATTTAATGGGACAGGAATTCTAGTCTCACCACATAATCAAACATGAGGAAAAGAAATATTGTTTGAGCCAATAGTAAAGAGTGAGTTTCATGATTTTCAAAGCTAATTTTTCCATTTCTCATCAGTAACACATATTTTCTTCCTCAAAAGGCAAGGGACAGTGCTTTAATGGCTGTCAATCATCTTGCATTGTAAGCTCCAAGCACTTCAGAAATTACTGAACCAGTGTTTGACAGAGGCCAATAAAATCACATGAATGCAGTGTGAGTAATCTGGATCATGTATCTTCATCCAAGAATTTTAACAATGTGGGCCAAAATGAAGGGCAGTTTGCTCTCTTCTGAATGCAAGATATGCTAAAGTGTCTGTGGCAGGAAACAAGCCAGTGGCCACCACTCAAGGTCCTCACTATTGAAGAGACATGATGTTTGCATATAGTTCCACGAATCACACCTGGTTCCACAATGCTCCTTTGCTTGTACAGCTGGGATCAAGTACTGCCAAGTTGCTAAATATCATCAGTCTTCATCTCCAGCGGTGGGAACTGATGGAGTTCAGTATCTTTCATGATTCAGTTCTGAAGATGTTGGAAGTTTTACAATTCCATCCACTAAGAAACAGGCTGAAAACCCATTTCATACAGATCAACACACAGAGTAGGCAACAATCTGTCTTACTCATAGCAGGACAAGAATCTATATGCCAAAGGCTCTGCAATATATATTTTTTTCACAGGCTGTCATAATGCTGTTTCCAGGTGTTTATTCCTTTCTGAGGCATCCAGGAGAACAAGAATGTGGTAGTTAGGCCATTATGTAAAGACTTTCATAACTGACTTTGCACTGAACGAAAAAGTTTGTATGAATCCAATTCAACTCAGGAAAACCCAGAAAGCCCAATAGTACCTAATCTTTGAAATATCTGTACTAAGTCTGGGATTTGTCTCATCCAAAGTTAACCATCTAAGATTTAGACACCTTTACCAATCTACGTTTCCTCACTAGCACATGGAGGGATAGTATATTAAAGGTAAAAGTCTGACTCTTGACTGTAGAGAGATTCTACATATCTGCTTTAGGTCAATAATGAGCTACTCACACTACAAAATTTTGCACTTCATTTTAAAACCTTCTACACGATTTTTTTTCCCTGCAGCACCAGCTGAATAAGAATACAATGGAGCAACAACACCTGGGAGGTTACTTGGCACTAGCAGTGAAGACAAGTTGCAGTGGTACATCACAGTCCCCAAGAATTTCATTGAGAAAAGAAGTTTGTTTCAGAAAACAATGCAGTTCAATTCATGACTTCTGAATTATAACAACACATGTGCAACATTTAATGTTAGATGCTTTAAATTGATTAAACTGAGATGGTGTCATCAGGAAGCTTGATAATATAATCTAGGTGCTTCCTGGGTGTATCTATTAAATTTTGTCTAGGCAAAACAGTAAAGAAACAGGAGTTACTAAAAAGAAAAACAAAAAAAAATCCCTCCAACAACAACCAATACTCCCTCCAAAAAGCCAAAAAAAGAAATCCACAAGTATCCCTGTTATGGGTTTAGCCAGGCCTGAATTTAGCTATTAGTTTTCAGAGTAGGGCTTGGATTATCAGCTGGGTCAGGCCAGCTGACAGTTGACTGCTACTGGCCAATGGTATTCCATACCATATTCTGATGTCACCTTAAGTGTAAATACAGCAGAGTAAGAGGAGCTTTTTCTTTCTGATCATGGCTGGGGTGGAGACGGAATGCTGCTGTTCTTCTGCTAGTTAGGCCCTAGCACCGCTCCTTGCTACTATGGTATCATAGGAAAGTAAAATGTTTATTCATAATTTTCTTTTTGCTTGGATCTGTCCCTTGGGGAGATTGAGCTCTTTTGGGTGATTTTGTAGTCGGAATAGTGAGACTTGTGTTTGGAGAGGCTCAATTTTCTGTTAGGTGGGGAGGTGAAGGGATTATTTGTTATATCTTACTTGTGTAGGTGTGTTTTATATTGTAGTTTACTTTAAATTTTTTCTTTTCTGTATAAATATATAAACCTGTTTTAAGTTTTTCAGGTTTTATTTCCCTTTCCTAGGTGGGGCAAGGGGAAATCTTACTCTGTGTTTGGGTAGCTGGCACTTTGCCATCTCAACTGAACACACTGAACATCATATGTGTTGTTTACTCTTTTTCATTCCGAGGGCAATTTCTTTTAAACACATCTGAGGGGGGAAAAGTACCCCTTGAGACTAGATACTGCCACTAATCACTATGAAGAATCCTAAAACTTACGTGGCCACATCTTAAATAGAATTACAATGATTTTTTTTAATAGTCCTTTTCTCATACATTAAAGATAGACAGTTAAAACCCAAGAAGAACAATGTAATTCAAGACAATGTTAATTTAAATGCTCTACTATGGACTTTAATACTACAACATTCCACTATTTCTGCTTCCACATAAAACTGTTGTATTTTGCTTACTGGACTGGAAACAAACTGCTCACTATTATTATGCTGCCTGTTGCTATTTGCTAGTATGATCAGTGATGAGTGATTTTCAGTGTACTAAGGCATTACACCATCAGCATGTCTCACTCGAACACTGGTATTTTGGGCAGAGCATATACGGTGTGAGGAGGGGTGTGTAGGCTGCACTCAGTAAAGCAGAAGGTGAAAATATAGGTGTATGAAAACTCAAGTTAAATCACAGAATGAAGCTATGGCATAAAAATAATTATCATGGTCAAGTTCTCAACCTGGGCCCTGATGGCAGATCAGCCATAGAAGAGTGCACAGGAGGGCATAGCTGTCTCACAGACAGAACCTTGGATTAGGATACTAATTTTGCAGACTTCTGCTCTCACTTGGACAAGTCTTTCTCCACTGTCATTCTGCTGAAAGGGAAATTGGAACATTCCATTTTTGGAGGGATGTTGAGAAAAAAAGTTAAATTACTCTTTTCAAGGCCTTCAGCTGTAAGAGTGTGTAAACACTTTAATATGGAAAATATTTATTCAACAGTGGCAAAGTTAGTCTATCTCTTCTTCTGTAAAGCTGTTTCTTTTTTATTATGTGAATTTTCATATAACAGAGAACAACAATTCACAGGCTACATCCTCTGTAGTACATTCTTTGAGCTAAACCAGAATAGAGTTCACATACCATCCTGCATCCTAATTCAGTGCTTAACTAGCTTTGAGAATTTACTTACAGCATTAAAATCTAGTTGCCATCTTTATTCTGCTAAGCAAGACACACTTTGGGAACAGAAACATTTTTTGGTCCAGAACACATCTCAAAGACCTTACCTAATTAAAAACACATACAGCTTTCAGATACAATGTGAATATGGAAAACAGTTCTTCAACTCTACTAAGGGTAATCAAACATTTTATTTTCCATTGATCTTTGCATATAGATTGTGTCAAGTACCAAATAATCTCCCTAGAATCTAAATTAAGAGTGTTTTATTTGATTACAAAAAAAAAAAGTCTCTTATTCATTGTGGCTGAAATAAAGAAAAAACAAATGCCTGATGTCTGCTACAGGTTTCTCAGCTATCCATGAGTAGCCTTAAGTATTTCCAGATTATCATTTCTATGTCTTAATATCATTTCAGTGTTAATTTTAGCGCCCCCCCCAAAAATCTTACATTAAAGTCTTCAGTTATTTCCACTGGTCAAAATGTAGGTACTAGTAAATTGGTAAAATTTTCAACTTGCCTGAAAACTTACTTAGGCACTTAATTTTATATTTAAAATACTCTGGATTCTGTCCAGTGGCCATTGCTGTGAGTGGAAGGCTTACATAAATTCACATATGCTTTTAAAGAAAAAAATAAACTTTAGAAGAGCTGAACATCTATAGAAGTTAATGAGTTCTGTTTAAAATAGTGTCAAATGTTCATTTGGGAAACTACACATTACTTGAATAGCTTAAGATCAGCATTTATATTAAAACAGAAGACATTTCACTGCTGGATTCTAAGAAAATACTGAAGTTTTGTGCTCAAAACATGGGTTTAGAAAAGAAGAAATCTTCAGTTTTATTATCAGTTCAGCTAATGACTCCCAAGGTGGCCACAGGAGTTTAATACATCTCTTTCTGTCTTTGTTTGTATATTTGATATTTTTTGTAGTACGTTAGTAGCTTGTGAAATAATTAAAATGCAGGGCACATTTACTTTCTCTTGCAAATTTCTCAGAAAAAAAAAATCAAACAAAAAAGCAAACAAACCCCCCTCTTTTGTCAAAGTCAAGATCAAAAAAGCAAATAAAAATATTTTTTGTGAGGAAAACCTAAATTAGATTTTGTGCTTATCAGAAAAATGTCCACTCCATTTGCATTTAAGGAAAAAAAAACATAAAAATGAGTCCATTCTTAAGAAAAATTATTTTAATAAAGCAAGAACTTTTCAGTTAATTGGCATTAGTATTTGAATCTCAGAATCAGTTCTAGTAGGTATCCATTTCTGAATTTCACCAAATTATTTTGTTGCTGGAAATTGGCTTTACCTTTCATTATTTTTCTGCCTGAGAGGAATGAAAGAATTATTACTGTGCAAATAATCTATTTAAAAAGTATATTTAGCTAGTCATAAAACATGGACTAAACAGCCCCTATTAGTTAGAAGTTTTGGGTGGCAATGTTGTTTAATATTTAGCATCTACAGACACAAAAGGGGTTGCTGACAGTATGATATACCTAAAATTAAATGTATTTATAAAAGGAGTGGAGAAACAATTGTCCTCAGAATACCTTCTGTCAGAAAATGCCCAGGTGTATAACTGATACAACAAGTAATACTGGGTTTGAGTTTATATTTGTAGAAAAACAGAGTACAACTCTGTATCAAACTGCTTTTGTTGTCAATAGACCCTGGAAACATCATGTGTCTTCCAGCCTCTCAAAAAGGAAGGCTAATAGAAAAAGAAAAAGATGTTCCTTTGCTGTCAGAGTGCATCAAGCTTCTTTTCCATCCTGCAAAGTGGAACCTGTGGCCTGAGGAGCTCTGATTGTCACACTGGGCAATTGGGCAATCGCAAGTGGTTTCACAAGGCATTTGTGTGAATGTCTCCAACGAGCTGTGAGAGAGTACGAGTTCAGCTGTGGGCTGCTAGAGCAATTCTAGGCATCAGTCAAGGGCAGAGAGAATAAAATATTTAAATTGCCTTTTTCATCTCTAGAATATCAAGGAAAGTACCTGCACATTCGAGAGAATGAGTATGACTTGGTAGCTGCTGTTACCATCTGATGAGCCTCTGTGTATCACTAGATCTTTCACATTTAGTGAAATCGTTGCTTACCCAATGTGGTTTCCTTTCCCACCCTCTAGCACAGAGTTTTTTATTAACAGAGCTTGTGGATTTGGCAGGATACCAGGATCTCAGTTGTTCGGATACAGACTTTAATGTAGATCATGTTTTATGATATTATATTTTGCATAAGAAAAGTTCCCAAGGTGAATATTAAAATACGTAAAGATACATGGGAAAAGCAAAGAAAGCCAGAAGCCCATGCGGTCTTCTCATCCATTTCAATATTCGGATACTCTCTGCTCCAAAATGAAACATGAAGAACAAATTTGAAAAGAAGAACAAAACAGTCTTGAGTCAGTAAGTCAATGGGCCTTTGCAAGACAATGCTGGACATTTTCGCTCAGAAGTGCCCAGGTTGGCATTCAGAATTCCTACTGATGTGTCCACAGTTCTTCAGAGCCACATAAGATACCTAAGTTGTGTCAGACTCTATGGAGATGGAAACTGAGTATGTTATACTGATACTGGCCACAAATATTTTGAAAATTAGGGTGTTTTAGGGATGAAATAAGAACTTCTGTCTATAATTTTTTCTTTCCTGTTTTCAAGTTGTAGGTCCTTAGCTGATGGCGATTGTTCTGACTTTCATAAATGAAGTTGCTTATAGGGTTGACCTGATCTGGAAGCATTTTTCTAGGAAGCAACAGCTGACAATTGGATTTTGTGTTAGCTGAAGTATGGAAAATATTTCTCCTAAACTGTCTATAACTGAGGAAGGACCAAAGCAGAAGAAAACATTCATAATTCGGCAATAGGAAACCTATGACTTAACCAGAGAGCCATGATTATTGTTGTTTAATTCCAACTGGCCATTCAGCCCCCAATAGATACTCCCTCACTTCCCTCCCCCAGTGGGATGGGGGAGAGAATCTGAAGGATAAAAGTGAGAAAAATCATGGATAGAGATAAAGACAGTTTGGTAGGCAAAGCAAAAGCCACACACAAGCAAAGCAATGAAATGAAAGAACTCTGTAGAGTTGCTGGAGGTTTCCTGCATCTGGCTCTGAGTCTGACCACAAAACCCCAGTACTTCTCAAAAATAAATATTTCATTGTTATACCCAGAGCAAGTGGACTGGTCAACGTGGGAAAAGCGGCACTTAGGAATCTTAGCAAGTCCTGGGTAAAATGAGGGGGAAGAAAGGATATTGCTCAATGATTTAGAATTCATGTACTATAACAGAACACCATGATTATTCAACATGGTAAGAAAAAACTGATTTTTATGGCCAAAACAACACTCCCCATAAAATTGTGACATATCAATTTAACACTGTTATTTGTTTCTCCTCTGGATTTTGGGACTGATGCTGTTTATGCATTTTCGAAAACATCTTGAATTAATATTCAATGTTTACTGAGCCCGTTGGACTTACTGATGTAATTTGCATTAGTTCATAGCAGCAGGGGCCTTGGGAGAGCCAGTACCAAAGAATTAAGCAGCAAAACAAATGCTTTGATCAGTTAAAATATAGTGTTTCCTTCACCTTTACTACACAATCATCTGTGAAAAGAAGCAAAAACAAATAAGTCAGATCCATTTTTTATTCTGTTACTTAATAAAACAATGTAGTTTCAATTAAAAGAATATTTTAATGGTAGCACATCTGAATACCAGTGCTTACTGACGATTTGACAGTTTTCTGTGATGAACTCTTCAGCCTCACTATGCTCATTATTAAGGGCCTCTGAAACTTTTCTAAGCCAAATATCCAGCAAAAAAGATGCATTTGTAGCATTAAAAAGTGCATTGGGAGATCTGAGATCCAAGCCTATCCCAGAAAGAAACCTTTTCCAGTAACCTTTTTTATAACTTTGGAGAAGACATTTAATCTGCTTGTGCCTGTTTTTTGTCTAGTAAATGTCTTGTTTGCTTACAGATTAGACTGATGCAGCAAAGATTGGGAGCTGTTGTATAAACTCATATCTGTGCAGCACATATTAGAATGGGCCAATTCTGTCTGCTGGGGTCTTTTTCTTTTACAAATAAATAGTGAACCTTGACCTATCAACCTTCGCCCTAAAATTCCAACAGAAAAGAAATTCATAAACATTTATATTTAATGCCTCACATTGCCCTTGCATGTGCTGCCTTCCCTCTGAGAGTGGGATCAGTATTGCAAACCTTACATGGTCAGAGAGAGGTTCCAGAAATCCTCACACAATAAAGCTAAATGCTAATGGTCAAGACCGAATGGTTTCTGTGTGGTCCATCAGTGTGAATTTTCAACATCAACTCTGAATATCTGAATATTAATGAGGTCATGCCTTCAGCTCACCCTGTGCACTGAAGTTATTGAAAATCATAACCTGATTAGGATAAACTGACAGCTGCCTTGTTAGAAGGCCACAGTTTCAATCACCAGAAAGCTGGAGAGACCTCACCCACCTACTCTGGAATCTTTGAATTATATGCTGGACTAGGTATTGGAACAAAGTCTTCCCAAAAAAGAATTTACAAGATGTCTGTAATAGTTTGTATCCCTGAATATAAAGTTTGAGTAAGTGTTTCACATTCTCTGAACATCTTTCCTAGTTAAGCGAAAACTGTTCACTGGACGTGCTGATATTGGATGGCATTGCAAGGCAACTTACTTCTCTTTAATGGAAATAAAGTTTTTGTAGTGTAAACAGGTTTTGCATCCATGAGATGATAGCTTAACAGGGATGCAAAAGTTAGGTGAATAATGAAAGACACTGTCAAGTGTGTTTAAAAATATTGAGAAATTCATCAAATGAATTATTCAATCAATGTTATGGCACCTATCTCTGTAGACATCTCTACCACCAGAGGTGTCTGACAGCCTCTAGAGTAACCATATTTTTTATTGTTAAATTATTAATGGTGCTTTCATGCCTGAGACCTCATGGAATACTACATTGCACCTTTTATCTAAGGATCTCATCGAGATTCACAAAGATAAACCATCAAAACATCACTATGAAGAAAGCAGCCTGTACACTACTGTACTCAATTGTATACAACTGCAAACATAATCCCAGCACTCACTCAAATTAATTTTAATTTTTGCTCCTTGTGCTTCAGTGTCTTAAATCTCAAACTCTCAGTTCCTGTAATTTGTAGAGGAGCTTCTAAAAAAAAGTCTCAAAATCAGAGTCCAAAAAACTTCCAACTGACTGTTCCATCACCTGACATCTTTTCTCTGGGACCTGAGAATTTAATCAAAACCTCTCATTTTCGAGTTCTGTAACAAGCTGGAAAATCATTGAGGAAGGGCTTCTTCTGAGATAGTTTTGTGATAACTGTTTAAACACATGGACAGTGCCTTTGATGTAAGTTACTGGATAAGTGAAGAACCTGTGCTATGTTTTAAAACATATTGCCTTTTTTAATTACTGGGTCAGTGGTACCAGAAACTTACAGTACCATTCATCAGTTTTATGAAACTTCCTTATTTTCTAATAAAAATGGGAGCTAATATGCCCCGAAGTGAGGCTGAAAACACAAATTTTGGTTTACTGTAATGCACCTGGCCATCGCACTGTTTAGAGATGGATGAAACCACCCATTTTCTCAAGTGCTCAGAAAATTTGTGGCAACTTCTGGGAGCAACTTTGTCACCTGCATATAGCATCCCTCCTGTTGATTGCAGAGACAGTTTATAGTTTGAAAAGAAGCAGATGACCATTTTATTAAAGGTTGAAACTGAGGCAGGTATCATAAATGACTTAGCTAATAGGAGCCTGTAAGAAACATTCTCAATACTGTGCTTCATCTACCAGGTTGGTTTTGCTGGTTTCCTTTTTTTTTTTTTTTTTGTGTTGTTTAAGCTTGTTTAAGAAATACAAATGAAAGCGCCACCAGCCTGCCAATGCTGTCTGAGCAGGCCTGGGGAAGCAGAACATCACTTTTATACTCATACATTGCAGGCTCGCTAGCATCTTGCCCTCTGCTTTTTCTCTTGTATGACAAGCATGATCAAAAATACAGATGCTAAGCAAAACAATAGCCACAAACCCTTGCCACACAGCCTTATGGAAAGAGCTTGTCTGAACACAACAGGAAAGCTGAGCATGCAGCATGCTGCTCTTGATCTTCAGTTCTGATCTGGACAGTCGAGTTGGGAATTGCATCTGTGATAATAATAGCATCAGGCACAGTGAAGCTACTTTTAAAAGAACTGCCTTCAGACCAAAGGGTAGTCCCCAAAGGGAAAAATAATCAGCTCTGCTTTCTTTACATTTAAGCCTAAAACACTATCAAGGTCTGATAGCAGTGGCCAGCATTCATTAAACATAAGCAAGGAGAAGTAAAAAATAAATACAAGAGAAAGATAAGAGTATATTGGAAGGACAAATGTGTCTGATTCTAGAGTTAAACTTTGCATTGTTGAACTAAAGCCCAACATAAAAAAAGATGGATGCAAAACTCAACTCCTTTGCATACTTGCAATGTTATAAAATATGAGCCCTAAGAAAAAGTGTTTCTATAAAGATTTTGGTTTAAATAATATCAAAGGAAGAGCCTGTCACCTAATCTCTAAACTGACAACGCTGTCCCCAAAAATATCTATTTTAAAAATTGACAGAATAAAAGGTAGAATATAGAAGTCATCTCATATATTTCATATACCTCCCATGTCTGAGCTAAAGAGCAAGAATATAATTGTAGTCAAAAGACAAAAACAGATAAATAGACATTTATAGATTCACAGAACTGAAGGATAATTTATGTTAAAAGGGACCACAGCCTTCTACTCAAAGCATTCCTGGGATGCTTATGGTCTTACCCTAAAGTGGTGGTCTAAAAGAAGGAGGTACATTGCAACATGTAGCTGCTAATTCCTAGAGAGACAGGGAAACTGGATCTGGTGAGGATGTCTGCATCATGCATGTCCAAATAAATCAGAAAGAATCTTACCTCCAGTACCTGATTACAGGATGTTTCTTGCAGAGAAGAAAGCAGAAGGAAGTAAGAACTCTGTAGCAGTATCTCTGCTTGCCCAAAGCTACAGGACATTGTAGGGAAAGGATGAAGTCGCTTCACAGGAAATTTTCTGTGATCCCAATTTGGTAAGTGAAAAAAATATATAGGGAGATGTCCTTACTTTGAACTGCAGCATCCCAAACTTTCTGTGCAAGCACAGCACAGATACACTGTTAGCAAGAGTTTTAGAAAACACTTGCATTTTGAACTCTTATTCTTCAAAAGGCTCATTTGAAACACTTGCAAAACTCAGTCTGGATAGATTAAGGCTTTGAGTTTTAAAAGCTAGGTGGGAATCCTGAACCCATTTCCAACAGCAATCACAGACGACAATAAAGCAATTTCTATTTGTAAGTGTCCCATTATGACACCTTAATATAAAATTCTAGTCATTGTACCACTAAGTTGCTTTATTGACAGAGGCTGGCACTTTGCATTGGTTAACTGCTGTAAAGAAAGAACAGTGTGTTTTGAATAGATTATCCAAGACACACAAAAAAATTTGTTGCTTCCAAACTCTTTTCTAGAATTGCAAGATAGTATTGACTGCAGACTCTCAATTACTCATAATTTTTTTCCTCTGAACTTACTAGTAAAACAGTGTTATTTAAGATCCTGATATTTTACAGGGATTGGTCTAGAAATGGAAACGAGGATAGAGTAGACTCCTGATGCTAAATATTGAAACCTTTTTTTCTACTGCCTTTTAAATGGCTGCAGGCACTGTCACACATCCCTTAAAGAAAATTTGCCATTTAAATAGTAAAAGAAAAAGGAATAAACACAACCTCAAAGAGTTACAAAAATAGCAAGCCAAGAGCAGTTCCCAAACACTATCTGCAAGGAGAGGAAACAGTAGACCATTTCTTAGTCAATTAATATCTACTTAGTAGTTTATGCCCTGGTGTGCACATGTAACTCTATTTCACGATAATGAAAGTTATGTGCATGCTACAGAGAAGGCTAAACTTCTTAAAAGGGGTTGTTCAAATTGCTTCCAACAGACACAGGTTAAAGATTAATCATTCAATTTAGCTTCCTCTGCATTATAAAAAAAATAAAATTAAAAATATATATATATATGCACACACCAATATTCAGTACTCAGCTACAAAAGCTAGCTACGAATATTGTTCTTACTATATTTTTATCAAGTTTTGAGTCTGTCAATGCCATTTAATTTTCCAAGTAAAAGGAAAATATGCCAGATTTCTCTATTGAAGTGTTGAGGTTAATTGCAGAAGTGTAAAGAGAGCTCAGAGTTGGAGATTTAGCTGTCATTATACATGATTTTCATTCTTGCACTGGTTAAGTAAACAGAAGAAAAGTGAAGCTGGAACAGAGGGTCCAAAGGCTTCAGTGATGCATAAGCAATAAGAGATTAGTTCTGTTTTGCTGGGTTTTAGTAGCGCTACTAGGCAGAGTCAAATAAATGGATATAGTGTTGAACATCAATGGACTATTCACCACAACAGGCACAAACATAAACCCACCAAAGCGTTATTCACTAGATTTTATTTCCATTCACATGTGCAAATTTTATTTTCTGTACTCAGATGTAACCACTAACTGTACCTGAGTGACAGGAATAAAGTTCTCAATTTTCTGGTGCTTTTGTCTTATATAGTCTTATATGGATTTGATATTTGAAATGCCACTTAAACAAATCAGTAGGTAATCAAGGCTGAAGCCATTTCTACTTTCACTAGGCTTAAGTGTCCTAGGCAAAATTCAAGGAAATAAAAAATAGGATTTATTGATCATATTCTAATGGAAAATCCTTCTTTTGGTCAGATGAATTGTACTTTGAAATTATTGTATTGAGAATAAGGAGGGTCTAGATAGGTAGTTCAGATGATAGGGACACATACAACCTTCACTTTGGATTTGATTTAATTTTCTTAAACCAGGCATTTAATGAACATCTGTTCAGGCCTGGGAAGTGTAATGCAAGACCTATGGGAGAACCATACATGTCCAAATGGATGGCAGATACTAGGAAATCAGAACTGGCCCCTGTATGTGAGGAACCAAGTAAAACCTGCAGACACCTACATTTTGGGGAATACTCTTGCTTTACATGGCTATCTACACAGTAGCTGTAAGCCTAAGAACTTTCATAGTAATTGGAGGTCTATGGCCTGACTTGTTTACTCACACATGGGCACAGAGTGATGTTTGAAATGCCCCAGACTATGCTTATATATCTCCAGCTTTTTGTTCAGGACATGGAGCTTTCATGTGTTTTTTAGCATAACTTCCTAGACTAAGTTAAGGTTTTGAACTTCATAACAAATTTCCTTTGTTCATGTCCAATGGCATTAAGAGTTTGAGGTATCTCAGTGAGCAGAAACTCCAGTCAATACAACTAAGGATGGATTTGAAAACTAATACTCTATTAATACCTATATTTGGTCATTTACAACCAAAAACACCCTCAAAAAACCCAAGCAAAACCACAAATACCCACAAAAACAGACACCCCCCGAACCCCCAAACCACTAGAATACCCTTAAACACTCACTACGTCTAGACATGTAGATACATACCTCAATCTACATACCTACATTTCTGTTTCTTATCTACGTTCTTTACCCACTAACTCAAATCTAATTAAGTGAATTAAATTAAAGGAATCCCTTTCCTGGGCACTTAGGGTGTGTGCCTCCAAAGACTAGACTTCATTTAGTGCTTCTAGATTTTTGTGGTCTACTTTTGCCCAGTTACCCATCACAGACGCTGTGTAAGAACCCACATTTCATTATCTGAGGACTGAAAAAACCAGCCCTAAATCAAGAAGAACACTGGCTTGGTAATATTAAGAATCTTACAACACTGTAGAAATTACTCTTCCTTGCACAATTAACATGGTCTATAGAATAGTGAGAACCTGAATGGACAGGGAGAGATAAAATAGACTTTTAGTTTATTGGTTTGTTGGTTTGTTTTTCTTCCCTGAGAGAAGTAATGGCAATGCTGCAGATAATTTACAGAACAGATTTCAGAAAGATTTGATGATAGGGTTTATAGGTCTTTAACTTCAGAATAGGAGTATGGCTGCAGAAGGTAAACAGGGAAAAGGAATGGGTCTGGGATTATACAAGGGATGTCACAGCCAGAGGGATTATAGTTTGGCATGGTGAGGAGAGGCAAGAAAGCTGAGATATGTTCATAATTCCTGAAGCATGTTCTGGTGTTTGATTCTATGTCTGCTGATGTCATATGTCACTTACAGATGTGAAAGAGTGGAAACAGAAGGAGACCATGTGCTTCCCTCTTCTCACAACTTTCAGTCCATAGTGCATTTCTCCAGTCTCACTCTTGCAGTCACACATTGTGAGATCTTGTCCCTGCACTCTGAATAGTTGCTCACCACATGATCAGCCTGGGGCTAAGTAAGACAACTTGATAAATTATTTGAAGTTGTTCAGGTGAGCTCAGAGAGGACTGATAAGGACAATAGAATGTTTTGTCAAATTGCACCTAAATGAAAATATTTTGCCAAGCATTAAAGTTTGATATGGTAATCATTTGTCTGTTCACAAAAAGACATCTATTTGTCAGCCAAATCCTTAGGGACAGTATTGAATTCTATTTTACCTCCATACAAACCCATATGTACAATTAGAAAAGACAGACTTGTTCATAATGAAAAATAAAAGCATTGAAAAAAGGCAAATTTTAAGATAGGATAAGAAAAGCAGTCCTAGAAACTGCCATAGCATCTCAGTGGTTTGCTTAAAGTCATTTGGTATTTAGATGCAAAGTATTTTTTATTCCCATGATTTCTTAAAACCTGCATCATATTTCTTTGCCTTTACTTTGCTCTTCACTCTTAATGTAAAATTAACTCCAGCTAGACTGCTGAGCTTCTGACTAATACTCTCAAATCAACCCCAGTTTTGCATTTCAGAATCTCCATCAGCTCTGCAAAACATTGTCTCCTGAGGGAAGGCAACAGTTGGCATTTTTAAAACCCAGAAGCAAGTGTTTGAGTTTGATGAGGCTATAAACTCCCTGACTGATGTTCTGTGCTCAGCAGGAGAATGGGTACAAGGAACAAAAGAGTCTCCAAGGAGAGGGTCTGCTCTGTGTCCAGACCCAGTAAATCCTTTGCTGCTTCCTGAGGTTGCAAACAAGGCTGCTGATTACAGGCAGTTTTATCCCAGGGTCTTTATCACTCTTCCTGACAGTTTGAGATTATTTATCAGCAAGATCTAATACCTTAAACATTTTCAGCAAGTTCTGTTCATGAAAACACTACAAGAAACAGTTGAGGCAGAGAGGAAACACAGTATTCCACAAGGGCAAACAATTCTTTAATAAACCTAATATTTCTCTGTAGAATATCCCATCAGTGATATTTCAGTAATGAAGCATTATTTGACAGATTCAAACGACTGCAGGGTAACTTAGCATGGCTCTGGAAACAAGCTTTCAAGCCTCAGGAGGTCAAACTGACTACATCTTTTTAATGGGTACGCATGGAGCAAGGCAATGACCTAAGTGCTGTGAGAAATAAAGAAACATTCTGTCATTGCCGCCTTTCTGATTAACTCCCTGGCTTTCTCCTGTGATTACTGGAGATTTTCCAGTCAAGGAACACCTTCTGCCTGACACTGATACATGCTGCTTCTGTGACATGAGGAAATGTAAGAAGTTGTCATCTGCTCTCTGAGTGTAAAAAAGTGGAGAATGCTTTTTTCTTCAAATCCCTAACACAAGTGTCGCTATACAGGACTAAGTTTATGCTTTTGGTCAAGCAAGGGGAGAAAAATAAGGAAAAATGCATTCTGCTGCTGCTTGCAGAGGTTAAAAATTTAATGGGAAGAGTACTTTAATTCAAGAATCTGTATTTTAATACAATTCTGAAGTTCTTTAGCAGTTTATGGAAAAGTGAAGTGGTTTTGTGAGACTTTCAGGTTTGCACAACCCTGTAAAACGCTGGAAAAGTGTCCATGGGTGTTCATTGCCAGACTGCAGCTCGCCTCACCAAAGACACTTGATGCTTTCCAAGTAAAGCAGTACACAACTATTATTCAGACTATTGAAATTAGTGGTCCACTTTACCTATGCTGTGTCACATTTGTTTCTTTAAATGTGCTCTTTTAAATAAGCTGAGGTTAATTGGGACTATGTAAGAGAGTTCACACCTGGGTTTCCCTCATGCCACTTGGAGACACATTTTGAGAAAGGGCGGTTAAATTTTCTCTTTCTATTGAAATGTAGGTTGGAATCTTCTTAGCAGAAATGTCAGGCAGTTGAGATCCCCATGTAACTTCCTTGGGGAGGGGGTGCTCAAGGTTTTCTTTGTGCTTGCCTGTAGTGACTGTGATTCATTAGCGTAAGGTGGAGTTACTCAGATTTCTATCTCAGGAGGTCTCGTGTCAAACGCTGGTGTGTCAGACGTTAGAACTGCTGATCTCACTTACAGCTGTGGTGCTGGAAACAGGGAAGGTGACAGTCAGCAAAACTGGGAAAAATACAGCAGGTCTTTTTAGGACAGACACAGGTTATAGTCCTGGATAGTTGTTAGTCTGGGCAGTGGAGCCAGCCCATCAGATCTCTTGTTCAGCATGAGCCAGAAGTTGATTAGAAATGTCCTCAAGAAACCTGTTCTGGGCAAGCTACCACTAGGGCTACCAACATTCCCAGCAAAAATGCAGGATGGATGTGTGTTTCCTCCTTAGTCACACTGAAACAGAGGGCATAGCTGTTTCTGTCTCATGATCAGGAGGGAGAAGATAGCTGGCATTGGAATCATCCAATTTAACACACAGCCAAGCACAAATAATCACCCATCTCCTGAAGGATATGAGCCCTGTGACCGAGGTGATATACAGCATGGAAGGAGGTAGACAGACAAATCACAGAATATTATAATATTTCCCCTACTCCTCAGCCTTAAAGGAGTAGAACTGTCAAAATCTGACTATGCTGGTGGAACAATTATTTAGTCAGGACTAAACATAATGATAAGAACATAAGAACAGACACACACAGAGACAGAAGGACCATATAACCATGAATCCTGTCTCTGATAACATCCCACAGCAAATGTTTAGGGAGGAACATACACAAGAGCCAAGATGTGGTGACACGTCCATGGAAACTGCACTTCAGGGACTTCTAGGGAAAAGAGGGTAGTTAACAGACTTTACTGGATTTTCCTTCTATGGATTTATGGGATTAGTATTTGAACCTCTGCATATTTTTAACATCTCCAGTGCCAGCAGCATGGAGTTCACAGATATGCTCAAAACTCTTTCACATGCTGTATAAAGAAGGATCTGTTTCTGTTTTGCATCACTACTTCATAGTGTCACTATAATCACCATTGCACTGGAGGAGACAACAGTCAATCTCTATTTACAGGTGACAGTCCATCCCATGACATTAGGTTTGTGCAGATTTCTATAGTACCCCATTCAGTCATCTTTTTCCAATACTAAAGGATCTTGGTCCACTTAACTGTTCCTCTCACAGAAAGCACTCCACAATCTTTGATCACCCTTTGTTGATTTTTCTGGGCCCATTTTACTTAAAGTATATCATATCTAAAAAGGAGAGCCAGAACTGTGCTCTTCAGTGTATAGACATGTGATAGTTTAGTAAAGAACAACAAAATTATCTTCATTGTCATCTGCTCTTTTTCTAGTAATTGCTCAAACTGACTTTAATTTTTAACCACTCAAACACTGGTCAGATGTTGTCAGTTAAGTTTTGGTTGTAAGCTCAGGATCCAAATTCTGTGAGGGCAAATCAGTTTATCATTCTATTTGTAAAGTTCAGTTTTCTCTCAAGTGCATTTCTTTGTGTTTATCCACAGCGAATTTAATTTTAACTCATCATTTATCCCTAGTTATTCTGTAGTTTCCCATCATCCTAATTAACCTGAATTACACATGTGAGCAATCACCTCTGTTGCCGTTTGCAATCTTATCAAGAACACATATGTTGAATAGAGTCAGTTCTGGCATAGCCTGGATGAGACATTTCTAAATCTTTTCTTATCTATTCTGAAAGAACAAACCATGAGAAACACTGATCTCTGTCAAGCAGCTCTTCACATCTCTTACAACCAAAGTGAGGTAGATTTGTTTTGTAAACTCCATGACATACTTGGAAAGCTCTATTGACATTTGAAGGTCCAATCAATTCCTTTTGCTATTAAATGGGTTTAGATTTCTTTTAAGGTATCCAGACAATCCTAATTAAATTGCCTTTCCAGAACTACTACCAAAATTACTTATAGCACTGTTAGTCTAGGAAGGAAACAAAAATAGTCTGGGAACAAGATTTCTTGCCTTATTCTTGCCATATCTGGACATTTTATGGCAAAAATTGAGCCTGTGAAGATAACAGGAACACAGAATTAGATGTAATTAGCCCAGTAAGACAGCCATTGCCACAAAAGTGTCTGGGAAGTTGGCAGTCTGAGAAAGGTCAAGAGAGTCACTTGAAATGGATATATAATTTGCCTATTTAGATCACAAGCTCTTCTGGGCTCACAAAGTCAAGTACAACAACCTCTTTTTGGACCTTGGAGTGCTAAAGTGAAAAAAATGCTGACACATTTGATGATAAATATAGTGATAAAGGTGATTCCCAGAGAGAAATCAGAGCTAGATGAGTAGGATAATTTCTTTCAGGGGCCATGAACTTAGTGTAGACATAATAGACCAAGTTTCAGGAGCTCATAATCACTTCAAAGGAACATTTGATTATGGATTACAAGGTTTGGTCTTGTTTAAAAACAGCAGCAGTCTTCATCCCTTGGGCACAATGTGTAAGTATATACTTGCATTTATTCCTAAACTGTTAGTTTATTAGGTTAATTGGACAGTAAAAGATGTTCCTTCCCTTATGAAAGTTCCGCGGTTTAATATTTCAAGTTTGGCATCTTGACCTTGGCTGTTGAGCTTTGTTTCTTTCCTGTCTCATGACAGTGAGTAGAAGCAGGATGAGCAAGTACAGTCTAACCCACTGGAAATAATCATCCTCAAATTAAGGGGAAGTGCAGCAGTTAATAACAGAGAGAAAGCTCACATTAAAATGTACATATGTGCACAGACAGCTCTATCTCCTGCCAGGATTTCATTCGGAATTCCTTGAATTGGGCATCTTTCTGTTTGGTAGTCAATGGGATTGGTTGTGTGAGGATGACTTATTTAGCAGTGACCTGGCCCCAGTCCTCTGGCAGCACTTAACTCTCATGTAAGCCCTTGAACTCAAGAGATTCAGTTGGACCAATATTTGGTGAAAGCTGCATCTCCTTCAAAACTCTACACCTGCAATGAAGACGAGCAGTTCTGCACCAGGCTAATAGCAATAACCTTAGGGAGTAGTTACACTCCCATTTCAAACACTTGAAAGAGGAACAAAAAACTATGAAGTTGCTATTGAAGTACAATTAAGATGGTGTTTTCAAGTGCAGTGTAACCTTAAACTGGAGAAGCAAGAGAGTTAAAATGGAAGCACTTATAAAGCAGTAAAAGTTCCTCTGCATGAGGCACTCTGCATGCACGAAATTATAGGATTAGAAACCTTTCTACCAATCCAGTGTCTGTGTAGGCAGAGGTCTGCAAAGGACTTTTAAAATGTTTTTCTATGAAAGAGGAGAATAAGTGTGTAAGTGGTCAGAAGGGTTATTTGTCAGGAGGTAGCAGAAATCCAGACCACCACTATCTGAAGCCTTTCTTGGACGTTTTTAAACTTACATAAAAAGATTGACGTTTCCTCTGTGGCTCCAGCATATGTTGATTTTTTCCTTAGATAAGTCTTTGGAACTGCTTACAAGCAATTTATATTTTCAATCTGTTTGTTGCCATCAGAAAACTGTAAAAAAAGTATTTTCTGGTGAAAAAAAAAAAAAGAATTCCAAAGCAGTGCCTTGCCTGCAGAAATCTCTCATGTTCTCACTTTCAAACCCTGAGCTCCACAAAGGAAAACCAGTCCTCAATGAAGCTTCCAGGATCATGTTTTAAATGACTGTGAAGTACTGGGGGAGGAATACATTTATATGCAGATATAAACCAAAATAGAGTGTGACTTTAGGAGAGGGTTTGTGAATATTGTATATTTTTGAGTCCAAACCTGAAAATTCCAGGTTATTTCTGGTGAAGGATTAAGAAACATAAAGCTCTTCCTATAGCTCTAATTCATTACATTCAATAGAGTTGTCTATTACTCTTCATTAACTAATAAGGAACCCTTGAATGACTACCTTTATTTTAAATAGTTAAATTCCAGATAAACATAGGTTATAGTAATCCCTCTGGAAACAACACATGGCATGTTACAAATATATAGCACATTTAAATAATAATAAAAAAGGTCTCATTTTATTATTTCAATATTTAGAGCATGGGAAATATATGTCAGGTGTTTTTTCCCTGAAAAATATAACAAATGCACATATGAGACAGGAATAAAATACAGAAGTGGTTTGGACCAATTACCAGATGAACATAGGCAAACTGTTAATAACATTGTAAAGAAATCAGCATTACTTCTTACTTATATCTATTTTCCTTTCTTAGTACTTCTCAGTCCATTAATGATTAAGGAAGACACGAGATAACATGCACTTTGGCATGAGTCTGTATATTTTCAAATGTACAGAATCATACATAAGTTTTTTCTAATATAAGTTTTAAATAATTACTAGAGTACTATAACAATTCCAGACGGTCTGAAAAAGTGTTAATAGTTTAATTACCTAATCTATTAATCCTTAACAGAAAGTACATAGATTTGATAGAATTATGGTTAATTCAGATAAAGATGGACCTGTGAAGAAATCTTTGCCCAAATATTGTGAATTCATGCATCTGTGACATTAAATGTGAAGTCATAAATAATATACACAAGAGATAAATTGTGGGAATGTAATAAATCTTGCACAGTATTTTCAGTGGGGAATCATCATCACACTTGGGAATATTGTGCTGTGTTTTGCACCAAAAAATTAAACTGCTAAAGTCACTGCAGAACCCTAGAGGAAGCTCTGGAAAAAAAAAAAAAGACACTTTTTATCTCACAAGCTACAGGAATGGCAAGTGACTTAATGACAGTATTTCTATGTGACCAGGAAAGAAAATGCTGGGTTGCACGAGCCTAAGAAACCCAGAACATAGGCCAACAATTAACCAATTATCCAGCCCAATATATTCTTGCATTTTATGCTTCTGTGTTCAGATATTAGAACCACCCTTTCAGATGCTATAATTTATACAAATCCAATTTACTAGACTCGGCATGAAAGTAAACAGGTGAAGTTTAATGACATACAGTATAAAGGTGTCAGACCACAGGATTCATTTGTCTCTGCTCACTGTAGACACAATTAGTCTGTGAATTAATTCAAACCATATTCAATGGGTAATCCAGACTTGGACAGCAGAGAAAACCCTGCAGAGATTCTTCAGTGATGTAAATGTTCCTCTGAGACTTGAAAAGTCAAACACTAACAGCCAGGTTACTTCTTGTTTGTTAAGGAGTTTGTGAGGATGGATACAGTGGAGTTAAAAAACAAACAAACAAAAACAAAACAAAACCAAAAACAAACAAAAAAACCCCAAAACACCAAAAAACAACTGTAAATTAAACTCATCAATTACGTTGGATCTCAAAAGCACAGTCTTCCAGAGAGTTTCACAGACCATCTCTCATTCATTTTGCTCTTCTCAACATCCCATACACAGTTTGAGTTCTGGAAGTGCTGAGATTTTTGAAGTTAGCCTCAAAAGTGAGACTTCGGTGTTAGGGCCTAAGAAAATCCACAAAAGCGTGTCAGGCCAGAAAACCTGGAGGTTAGATAGGTTGACATGTTATTTGGACAGGAAATAGCCTGCTGTAGGGAGCTCCTGGTGCCTTTATACTCTCAGAGTTGTCATCAGAATCAAAACAGCTTGAAGCAGCACTTATGACTCATTTTCAAGGTGGAACAAAGCCATAACTTAAGCACCACATGCTATGAGTGTATCACATAACAGGTCCCTGAACTACATGGAAAAGTTTTATGCCGTTTTCAAGTGTCAATCTAGTTTTCCTTGTGCCTAAGGCTCTGTGACATCTTGACATCTGTAATCAGGTTCATTTCTGCCCTTACCACCCATTATAAGTTTTCACTCTTCAGCTTCATCTCTTACTATTCCACTACTATGGATTTAATCTGCAGTTTTCTATGCACTAAATTTAAGGCCTAGAAGTTTTCATGTATTATTCACTTCCATTTGCTGTAGTTGTTAAACAGTATATGTTCATTGGAGTTAATAAATCACCATTCACTTTCCTCCTTGCATTTCCCAGAACAGAGTAATTACTCAATCTAATTCTACCGACAGCAGCTTCAGAGCTCCCACAGATTTTTCTGTATTCATGAAGCTATTTATCATGTACCTGTCTTAAATATTAGCAAAGTAAGCTTGCTCAAAAGGCTTAAGCTGTTATCTGTTGGAAGTGTATGTGGAGGCCAACATATATCTGACTCAAAACCATGTGAAATGTCTACCTGTTGGTTGTGTGACATCCACCTCAGTTTGGGTAATCTGAGGATGTTAATAGGCTTATCAAAGAAGAGAAAGTTATCTTCCTTGTATGTCTCTACAGACAAAGAAGGGATCAAAGTTGGAAGTCCTTATTCATTTTCAATATCTGTTTTTGCTTTTATGCCCTCTAGAAGTCATTGTTGAGGTTGGTGACTGGGGTTTTTAGCCTTGCTGTGCCACTGAAAGGAGATGCTTGACTCCTTCCCTTCCCCTCCTTTAGAACAGCATGAGACTACAGGGAAGTGCCAGTAGGTCAGGGCTGCCTACACAGGCAGGTGCAGGCAGGTTCCAGTGCCAGCTGCCTGGGGCTTCAGTCAGTGAAAAGTTACTATTTCTGTAATCAAAGCTGAGCTGCCAGTGCCAAAGTGAACAAATCCATCCTACCAGTGTTTTGGTGTGTGATTCACTGACTCATTTTAGGTCTGACCTTCATTCCTATTTCCCATGCCAAGTATTTTTATTTTGGCTTTATTAGAACATGTCTTGTCCTGTTGCAACCATTTAACTGCATTAAACAGACAATTATATAGGTATAATGTGGCTTTTTTAAACTTAATACTTCAATCGT
>JAWWEV010000043.1:3857880-3904925 GCA_035583235.1 Hafferia zeledoni | reverse complement strand
TAGCTGGTTGGGGGGGGGGACGAGCCCTTTTCACTCTGTCTCGGACAGTTGGCGTTTTGCCAGCTCAACCCAAGACAATGATAAAAGCAGAAGCATGTTTTAATTAATCTGATGCACAGCGCTTGAGGAATCCTATGCTGTCATGATACTGCATTGTTAGAGTTTACAGCATTTGAATGTTCTCAGTCCATCAGTCACTGGGGGGATGTGGGAATTATTATCACTAGCTGGTGATAAGAAAACATGACATTTCCCTTCTATTATAAAATTCAGCAAGACTTCAGAAATTTAGAAATGAAATTTTCCCACCTGAAAGAATGAACATAAGCCTTTTGCTTTTAGGAAGACAGCATTTGGAATCTCCTGTCTTAATGTGCCAGTACTATGTGCAGTAATGAACAGGAAACTTACATTTTTCTTTTTTTCTTTTTTTTTTAATTACTTCTCCAACTTCCAAAACTTAGAGACAAAACTATGAAAGCATTACTAACTACAGAGAAAGGAGTAATAACTACCTTATTTTAGCTCTCTAAATTTAAAACCCCCCTGGTTTAGGTCTCATGTAATTGGAAAAGGGGGGCACCTTCACAGAACAGTCCATCTAATCCTAAAGTAGTTATTCAAAGTAGTTGAGACAGTCACATCTTTCTTATATAATGAAAATAGGGCAGATGAGGCCCTTCGGAAGAGGTGATAGAGAAATAATGGGTGTCTATAGACACAAATCCAAAACAAAGAACTTTGACTCTCTAAAGGTGTCACCAACCAGAAACTGATACTACTGAAAGATGCTGTTTGCTCTGTCTTTCTAAGGACTGATAATAATGATTCACCAAAGATAGCAGAAAACTCTTTTCTTTTAACCTTAGCTCACTTAACCAAGAATGGCAGGACCAAAACTCCACCACTAATATGTGTCCAATGCAAATCCTGTGCATTCACACACTCAAAGCCTAAGAAACTCACATACAGCTGCAAAACCAAATTGTTATATCTCAGTTCTAGTACACAACTGAGAACAAGATGTGACTGTTCATTTGCAATGGATTGACAAAGTCATGAGAAAATGCTCTTTTTCACATCATTGCTCCCGAACTCCTCAGTTAGGCTTGCATATATATACATGTATGTGTGTGTATATGAACATGTATGCAATTACAGATGGGGTGCAACTGCTCTTTGACCAGACTGGGTTATTTTCATTCTCAGTTGCAACGCTGCAAGTAAAAATTCAAGCACAACCTAAATTAATTCTCTAGGGGATGGTGAATCTGCCATGTCCGAGTGTAGGTGGGTTCTGAGCTATCCAAACCAGATTTGTCAATGGAAAGCAAACAGAAAGTGGAATGAAATGGAACACGGCACGTCTAAGGACAAGCAGAACCACTCTTCCAAGGCCTACCAACACTGTTAGCATTTGCAGTGAAGCCTCTTGCTGTGTTCTGGTAAATTTTTTCACTGAGTGGTGATAGAATTTAACATCCGTGTCTATTTATTAGCTAAAGCTCATTTGTGTTCAACTTCAGCCCTTGTAGTTTGGTGGCATTTTGGAACCAGTGTTTCCATTAACTCAAATCAAGTAGCAACTTATTTTTGAAGTAGCCATATCTATTTTAATGGAGGTATTTAAAGGCACAGCACTCTTCTCTAAAAATGACAGTGACAGAGTAAGATCTTCTTTCTGCACTATATCACTTAGAAAAAGAAGACAAGAATAGACCATAAAAGCAGGATTCATGTGAAGCTTTATCTAGTTTATCACTGAGGAAGGTGGCAGAAGTGAGCCATCATACATTTCTAAATCATACTTTAGAACAAGAATAAAATAGTAGTTACTGGATAAAACCAGGTAAGCCTTGCAGCCTTGTTAAATATGAAACCATAAATATTAATACTTAATAAAATGTTGTCTAGGAAGATAATGATGAGTTGCTTTTAAAGGAAATAAAAAAGAAAGGAACTGTTTGCTTTTTTAACCAATCCTTATTCTATATAATGCCAGTAAAAAATAGAGCATTTGGTGAGATTTTAATAGACTGAATTATAATGTTACATTTCTTAGGGAATAAAAGAAATCATGCTTCAATGTTAGGAAACAAAAGCCCAAACTAGCAGAACATACAAAGTTTTTGGATGAATTTCTGAAACCTGCATTATAAGTACAGCCCATGGATAGACAGTCTACTATTCCATAAACTTTGCTAAAGGTGGTTCTCTGGTTGGTGTTTTCATGATTTGTTTTTCACTTTCCTATGTGAGTTTTCTAGTGTTTAATAAGAACTCATTTCACTGTCTTTCCCTCATCAGTCATGGCTCTTTCTTCAGTCACTGATTTCCTTAAGGTATGCCAGGTCTTTGTAACCTTGAGACCACTATTCCATTGGTAAAATTAGCCTTCACTGGGCCAAACAATTAAAACCCAACAGGAGTTAGGTGAGGGAGAGGGAGACAGACAAAAATACAGAATTTCACACACATAATAAGCACATTTTTCCTTAAGAGTGTGAGTTAAATGCTTGAGAGAAAGATTTAGAGCACTCATGCTGAACAGTGAGTAGCTCCCTAATTTACCTGGCAATCCTTGAAGCCTGAATTTCTTACACAGCAAACATTCAGAAGTAGGACACTACCAAAGAGCAATTCAGGGTATTTACATCAATTATCTAGAATAAGCAGTGAAAATACTATCCTTTCTGTACTTACCCTCCCTCATATGTGACATTTACTGTCATAAAGGACTTCAAACCTCATTCTCTGAATATCTCACAGCTTCTTCATCAAATAAAGCATGGGTCTTAAACTACAGACTGTTTTAGTACACAATCATAATTAACTTAATTAATTAACATCCAAAATTTAGAGTGTTTCGAGGAGAGGTACTTTCAAAAGATAATATCTGAGGAAGTAGACAGCACAAGGTCACCATTACGCAAGATTTCCATGTTGAATTGTCTGGAGGATGAAGTGGGCATTTATTTGTAGGTTATTCTAGAAACACTAAAGTTAACATCTCATTTCCCACTGTACTTTTTACTACAAGGAGAACTAAATATGATAGCCAAGACCTCTATTTTAATATGAACTGTAAAGTTTTAAACTCAGCATCTTCACAAATTTACCTTTAAAGATGAAGACTGAAAAAACTTATCAGGTAGAAATGGGAATCTTTGGATGATGTAGATCAGTCCAATTTCATTTGGTGCATTGAATCAAGGTAGGCTTATATCAGCAGATTTTTTTAAAATGAATTTTTGCTTTTCCTGGCTCATTGTGATTTTAATCTTTCTTAGTCTATAATGTATTAGGTTAAACAAGAGAAGTAGTAGCTCTTCCAAGAGATCAAAAAATAATTCAAAATACCCAGTGAAAAATGATAGTTAAAAATTAGGTACTGATTATCTAAAGAAAAACTCACTGTGCAAGGGTGTCTGTACCTTGCATACAAATCATGTATGAGCCCTTAGAGTTGTGAAAAAATCTTGACAGACAATTGCTCATTAAAATCTGATAATTGTAATCAGAGTTCTTTGACTCCCTCTAATTGGTAACAACAGAACTAAAGTAATCTGTGCTTTTGGCATTCTGTCTGTCTAATGTATCTCATAAGAATTAGAAGGCAGTGTCTAGAAGAAAAAATGCTTTATTAGTGATAGGATTTAAAAGACATCAATTAACTTCTTTACCCCCCTTCTTTCCTATAAAAGACAAGGCAATTTGTTTCCTTGATGTGTGAGCCATCATCAAATCTAAATTCACAGCAAGAACACTTCTGAGATAGCCCAAACTTATCATAAGGTTAATGAACCATTGCGCTAGTCCGATCTAACCCATTTGTCAATGAATAAAATTGCTCATCTGCTATCTTGCAACACAATTTGGAATAAAACTGCCAAAATAAGAACTTATTTATGTTTCTCTTTAGCACAGATTGTGCCTTCAGATTGTAAAATGTGTGTACAATAGGTCAGTAATGCAAGGAGAGTTTATTACTTTCCAGTAAAAGTCACACATTCTGCGTGAACCAATTTTGGATTTTTGGAACATAGGTGTTCTGTGAAAGCAGAGTTGGACCTTCCATATTTTCAGTAATTTCTGTTGTGAGGTCTATCAAGACAATTTAATGGAGGATTGTGTATGAATTATGCAATGCAGCAACTTTTGGGGAAAATCGGGGCTGAAAATATAAGCATAGCAGGTGACTATCCCCATGCTATCATGCCAGTGTGTTATTGTTGCATTTATTTAGTTAATTATTATACATCATAACCACAAATTAAGCTGGATACAGTTTATCAAAACCTAAAGGTGCCAGTTTTGGAAGAGTCAATAAAGGAAAATTGCTGATAAATAACCATTGCATTACTCCCAAGATCTTGAGTGCTGTTCACCAGAAGAGAGGAGCAAGGGAGGGTGCAGGTGTGAGCAAGCAGGATGGGAAACAAGTGATTCAGAAGCTGAGTAAAGATCACTTCATCCACAGGAATTGCTGCCCCCTTCAGTCACAGGTGAATGAGTTCTGGAATTTTGGAAGCAGGATTGAAGCAAACTAAAGAATTTATCTTAGATTTCTGGGCCACTAAAGGTGAAAAAGGAGGAAATGAAGTGTAAGACACTTGCTATGAAGTTTCAGATAACTGACTTGAAGTTGGAGAAAATTTTAGGAAATTCTACAAAAAACCTCTTGTCTCCTTCAAAGTTTTGCTTCAAACAGAACAGCATCCACAGGGCTGCTTAAATCTCCCCAGGTGACCAGAGCTGCAACATAAAACCCCATTAGATGCTGTGTGTGGGGGAAATGGCCAATCCTGTGAGCAGGGCAGTTCATTTGCCTATAGAAAATCTGAGTTTAAAATTATATGTGCTCATATACTGATATTCTCAGGCACATGGTGTGACTCTTGGGGGTGGTCCTGTGCAGGGCTAAGGGTTGCACTTGGTGATCCTTGTGTGTCCCTCTAACTCAGCATATTCTCTCATTCTGTGATTCTGTGATATGATATGAAAAGCCTTGAGTGACATAATATCCATAAAATAGATATCCACAAAATGGATATTTTCTATTATTTTGTCTATCCATAGAACAACACACACTGTGAAGAAGAAACAGAAGATCTTAAATGATTTAGAAAGGAGTCTCATTACATGCAGGACAGTGTTTCTGCTTATTGTCTACATATAATTTTTTTTCTTTCCATGGGTCACCATCAAATGCTCAGTCACGGATAGAAGAATATGGGACATATGTAGAAGAATATGGGACATAGAAATTTTCCCCCCAAAAAAGTTATCTATCTTCTAGACTTACCGTATACACTTGTACTCACACTTCTTGCTAAAAGTTTTTGCTTTAAAATATCACTTTGCAGGTCTTAGGATTATCAGTGATGTTTTTCAATTAAAGCCAAGCTAAATGCATTGGGTACTTGTATTCCTAAAGCCTACAATGGCCTCATGGTTCTTATGACAAGAAAGAAGATGAAAATTGAATACTGGCACCATCTTTGTTTGGTTTTTTCCCCCAACAATTTTCCATTCCTTCACAAATACCACTGGAACACCATTTTGATTTATTTGTTTCTTCTGGGCTCAAAATCAGTTAGAAAAATAGGATATGTCACCTGAAACTTCAAATGTGTTGCTGATAGAGATGAAAAAAAATTGCCAGAGGAGAAAAAAAAAAAAAAGACAAAATAAAAGATATAAATATAGTAAGAATATAAAGAAATTAAGCTCTACACAAATACATTTAGTAATAAAATTTAAAAAAGATGATGTAATCATCATCTGACTGCTTATAGCACAGACACATGCAGTTTTAAGCATCTCTTCTTCATTGAAATGAAGCATAACTTGTGGATAAATATATCTTATATTGTTGATTATGAAGAATCTCCAGTAATTGACATTAATCTATTGTGTTAATCATCTTTACTATTATAAAACATTTCTCATTTTCATCTTGACACTTCAACATGTATCAGTGGACCCTGTTCTATCTGATTTTATGAAGAATCTCCAAATGAAGCATTAGTTGCATTTACTTGTCATAGATTGGGATCAAGTCATCTGAAAATCTCATTCATAACATAGTGATCATCTGGGATATTTCATACTGAAGCTTGCACAGAAAAATGGATAGGTTGAGTAAGGAAGTATTTTGTAGTCTCAGGAGCAGAGCTTTGCTTAAAATTGTCAAGGATAGGATCTTTCAAAGTAGTTATTTACCCCATTCAACTGTAGATGGGGGGCTCACTTTCAAACCTCTTTGAAAATCCCAGAGTTAATTATCAGTGTTTGTACAGCTCTTTGAACCTTCAAGATGTTCTGGAAAAAAAAGTGCGATGATAGTTTATATTAAACACAGCTTGTAAATTATATAAATCACATTTTAAATCGATCATGTTCTGGGAGTTTTCCCTCCAGCACATGTAAAACCAAGTTCAGTTACAACTCTGTACTGCATAACAGCATCTCACTAAGCAGATCATTGAAAACTACAAAGCAAGAGACTGCACTACTCCTGAGGTAAATGTCTGACAGTCTCACCTTACTTTCAGCATCACATTTAAAACACACAACTTATATGAGGTATTTAAGTGCTTTTGGTAAAACGAAATGATTGTACTCATCAGTAATTTAGTTACTAATAATTCATGATCTACATAATAAAAATTGAAGAGGAAAGGACTGTCCCACATTGCTCCTCTTCCTGAAGTCAGAAATATCACAGGTAGCTGCTACAGGCTTTCAAACTAAAAGAGTCTAACAAGTAATATGCAGAGTTAAAACTCTTTTGATTTGGGCAAAAGAGAAACAAGTTTACAGAAATAGATTATTTCAAGGTATTGCAGTCCTATGGCTTAGTTTTATTATTTATATTTAGGTTACTTTATAATACCACACAAGTAAGTAATTTTCCAGTCTTTCTCTGACATCCTGGTTGCCACAAGGGGCATTCATTTGGTAGTGTTCTAAAAGTGTTCTATGTTTCTGGGATGCCTAAATAGCATTGGTTTTTTGGCTTTATCAGTGCTGCAACAGATGTGCTGAGGTCCTGAAAGGACATTGGTAATTTGTGTGGAGGGCCATAAAAATGACTGCAGATGAACCAGAGTATAGATAAGTAAAAATATCTTTGTAATCAGTGCTACAAAAACACTAAAAGGTTTTAAACGTTCTCATTATGCTAGATCAATACTAACTATAGTAGGAAAGGTACTGTGAGCTCAAAGGTTAGGATTCAAGCAGATCACATAGCCAAAGTGTGAAGAATAGAGGCACAAGGAGATGGTTAAGAGGCAAGTAACTGGCAGAAGCAATCCCTCTTCACACCCTATTTTAGACCTCAATCTATATTCCTCCTCTGGAACTATACTCTGAATCAAAATATGAAACAAAATTCACATTGAAAAAAAGAAAAAGTTAGAAGCAGCAAAGAATCTTTCTTTTGAGAGTTGTTTTCTTTGATAAGAATCTTGCTCTATTTAAGTACTTTTTTCTGTTTTCTTCATAGGCCAGACCATGTTGAGTAAAAAACCCCAGCCTATTTAGGACCTAAACCAGTAACAGAACTTTGATCATCACTTAATTTAAGAGATGACTTTTAATAAATAATACTTGTTTCCTATACAAAGACAACACTTAATTAATATCTTTTGGCACTATTTAAGCTATTTTGTTTCTGAAACTTGTGGAGCTCTTGTGCTGAATTCCAACCTGGAGGCCTCTAACACAGCAATCACTCTTTATTTTGCATATTCTCCTCTCGATATTTTCATTATACAATTTCCACACTCCCTGCAGTTTTATTCTAGAAACTACACTGCAGATTTTTATGTCTGGGAGCTACAAGGCTTGTGGACAGTGGCTCATTCTTGCATATGTATGTACAGCATACATGTAGTGAAAGAGCCACCTGAGCTTCTGTGACTTGCCATTTATAGCAGTACTGGCTTCTGGTTATAAGAGACTCAGCATTACAAAGGCTTGCAGTAGGATGTTACTTAGCACAAGCACCTAAACTTCAGTACTTAGTATGAAATATAGGAAAGACTAGTGATTAAGTAAGACCTCGCTACAAAGAGAAAACATTGCTAAAAATGTTTTAAGATGCCATGGTGAAGAATTTCCTAGAAAGGTATTATTTTTGTTGACTGTGTAATTGTGGTTCTTTGTGGCTCAACTTGACCACGTTCAAATTTCCTGTGTCTTGCACATCCATGGCATGAGACAGCCCCACCCTGCCTTTCCTGCACAAATTTCAATTTATATCCAGGTGACTGTGTCAACAATGTGTCCTTGTGACCAAGAAGGCCAGCTGAATCCTGGGGTGCACTGGGAACAGCATTGCCAGCAGGTCAGGGGAGGTGGTCCTGCCCTTCCACTTGGCCTTAGTGAGGCTGCTTCTGGAATGCTGTGTCCAGTTTTAGGCTATCCAGTAAAAGAAAGAGATGGAGCTCCTGGAGCAGGTCCAGTGGAGGGCAATGAAAATGATGAAGGGACTGGAGCATCCTTCTTACAAGGAAAGGCTGAGGCAGCTGGGTCTATTCAGCCTTGAAGAGAGATGACTGAGAGGCAACCTCATCAATGTCTATCAGGATCTGAAGGGATGGTGTCAGAGGTTGGACCAGGCTCATCTCTGTGGTTCTGGGCAATAGGACAAGAGGCAACAGGCAGAAACTGATGCCCAGGAAGTTCCACCTGAATGTAAGGAAGAACTTGTTTACTCTGCAAGTGACTGTGCACTGGAATAGAGTGCCCAGAGAGGCTGTGGAGTCTCTCTCACGGGAGATATTCAAGAACTGTCTGGGCCTGATTCTATGACGTGTGCACTCTCAGCTTGAGCAGGGAGGTTGGACCAGATGAGCCACAGTGGTCACTTCCAACCTAACCCATTCTGTGACAGTCGGTCCTGTAAACTACCTACCTACCGTGGGGATACTGCCTGGATTATTTTTTCTTCTTGAATTTTAGCTACTTAATTGATGACAATTGTTCAAATGATTGAAATTAGTCGAAGGATTATATTGGCCCAACCCATTTTTGGTCCTAAATTTTTGTGGTGCCATAATGTCAGATGGAGTTCATCCTTCCCATCACTGAAAGTTGGAGAAAAGTTTGACATGAAGAATAATTGTGAATTTCCTGGTCATGAATAGCTTGAAGTCATTCTCAAGGGAACTGAATCCAAAGCATGAATTCATATAATTATATTTTTTCATTTAGGTGTGTTAGTTTAGCTTTCACTGGACATCTATCTAGACTGCATACATAGTGTTCCTTCAGAACTCTGTATCACTACAAAAACACAGATAGATAAATGTAAATTGGATAGATCCAGCATAATTAGATGAATACTTTTCAACTAGCTTAAATTAAAGAAGAAAAACACTTAGATTAGAACAAGTGTCTCCTGTTTGTAATTACAAATAAACTACAATTCCTCTCTTAACCCTTAGTTACTCTAACCTTTAGGAAATTGTTGGAATATTGTTACAGAAATCTCTGCACAGTGCCAAATTGCTTATAGGCTCTAACACTCAACAATCAACACAACAGGGGAGAAATCCTGGCTCCATAGAAGTCAAGGAACACGATGTGGGAATTTCAGCACCCTGCAGCCCAAAGTCAGTTTGCTGACTTCACTGTAGCAATATTTCACACAGTAATGTTGGCAAATGAAAGTAGGTTTTTAGAGTGATGCTGGTAAATGAGGCAACTAAAGTGTTTTCAATCACTCTGCTAAATATTATGAGTATTGAAAATAAGTGTTTACTTTAAAAATATATTACCGGGTCCTAGTTACCAGGGGAGGTAAGGACAAAGTTACAGAGAGAGAAGAAAATATTTACTGTAATAACTAGAAATTATAATACATATCTAAGTATATGTACCTTTGACATATGTCGGGTTCTAAAAATTTAGGTCTGAGAAAATTCCATCACCAAAGACAGAAGTCTGTGTTTGCTCTGCTTGTGTGTATAAGCTGTCTCCTGGGGAGAGATAAGAAAAGACTCTAGAGTGAATGTTATCAGATTGTGTTGTAATCCCCTGCTATCCATAAATTCCTGAAATTACCATAACCCTTCCTACCTATTAGCATGTGTCTCCCTGAAACCTTAAAAAGGGGTCAAGTGTTCAATAAAGTATTCCAGTTTTTGTCCCCATAGCTGGGATCGTGTAGTTTTTTGACCTTCACAGACATACTGGTGATTTAATGGTGTACAATACAGTGGTGGCATTAATTTTCTTTTTCTTTCTTTCTTTTTTTTTTTTTTTTCCACAATCAACATACATAATCCATATATAGAAACGAAACAATACTCGAGTGATAACTGAGGAACTTTGCTTCTTCATTTCTGGGCCACCATTGTGTTTAGGTCAGCTGTCTCCTATGGACTGCCTGTCTTGGATAAGTGGAGCCTGTGAGAGAAAGGGAACAGAAATATTCATAAATGTCTGAGTTATTCCCCCACTTTCACTTTGTAAATATTTTGTTGCCAGATCATTCTGTTTTGAAAGTCTTTGATATTTTCAATATCTTGGATACTTCTTGAAAATAGAACTCACCACATAAAGCTCTCTCTCTTTTTCCCATTGAAGAGGATGTACATTTTTCTTTTGTCCTGTATGGAAAACGTTATTCCAAGAAGCTGAGTTTTCATCAAGTTCTACCAGACCAAATTTCAGTTTTCTCTCTGATATGTTGCACTGGCCAAGACTGCCCTGCTTGCTTCATTTTCTTTTCTTTGTAACTATCAGTATCAAGTGGCTTTTACATATATGACTGCTTGTAACAAGTGTGAACAAGTATTTCTTCAGTTTGAAGAGAGCATAAATATAACTAGATTCTTAATCTCAACTATAGTGATGTGCTGTTCCCGTTATGTTGGAGCAGAAAAAAAAGCCTGTCTGGTTTCCTCTTCCAGTTACAGGAAGTTAATTTACTGCCTTGGAAGTCAGTTGTCTACTGCTTTCAGATTTCTCCTGGAGATGCTAGCAGGCAATATTAGGCACTGGTGGAGCAAAACAGTGGTGATGAAAGCAATAAAATATTATAATTTGTGACCTGTTTTATGAATTAAACAGATAGAAAAGGCTTAGGCAGCCAGACACCTTCCTGCCTCATCATCCATTTTCTCCATGCTTAAGAGACATGGCTAGTAGTCAAGTAGCCACCAAAAAAAACCAAACCAGCAGATAGTAATTATTATTGTCCATTTGTTATGAATTTGACCAATTTAACTACATCTACACAATGTATGATACATTCAAGCCCTGGAGTCATCTATTCCCTCTTACATTTATGCTCTCTTACAAAGAAAATGTGACATGAAATAAAGGAGCAAATTGTGAAACTTATGATGGACAACAGGCTAAGGGAATAAATTTCTTTTACAACGGCATGAGAACTACAGCATGGTACAATAATGATGCAAGTACTGTGTCATATCACAGATGTAAGCAGCACTAGTTTGAGTTATGACTGTACTTTACTTTGAAACGACAGTAACATTGTCCAGTCATGGCTAATGTGGATTCAAACCAGCCATCCACAGAGGACAGCTTCTACTATAAGGGATTATTAATACCCTTTGCTATCTGATCATATTCTACAAGATTTATCTAAAGAGTGAACAGTCTTGCTTAAGGCAACATTGTATGCTTTAAATAAAATGGAAGCATCACAAAACCATGGTCTTTTTTAAAAATACAAAACACTTTTAAATAAAGCTAGGGTTTTCATAGAATCATAGAATAGAATGAGTTGGAAGGGATCTTAAAGGTTATCTCATTCCAACTCCCCTGCCATGGCCAGGGACATCTTCCAGTCGATCAAGTTGCTCAAAGCTCCATCCAACCTGGCCTTGAACGCTTCCAAGAACGGGGCATCCACAACATCTCTGGACAACCTGTTACAATGTCTCACTACCCTCACAGTAAACTCCCCCCTAATATGAAATCAAAAACTGCCCTGTTTCAGTTTAAACCCCTTACTCCTCCGCATATTACTACACACTCTCATAAAAAGTTCCTCCGTGTTTTTCCTGTAGACTCCTTTAGGCTGGAGTTAGCTCACCCCAAACTCTTCTCTTCTCCAGGCTGCACAACCTCAGCTCTCTCAGCCTGTTCCTGTGGCAGAGATGTTCCAGCCCTCTGATCATCTTCATGGCCTCCTCTGGACATGTTACAACAGGTTCTTCTTCTGTTGGGGGTCTAGAGCTGGATTCAGTACCCAAAATGGGGGGTTAGAGGACAGAATCACATCCCTTGGTCTGCTGGCTACACTCCTTTTGATGCAGCCCAGGACATGATTGGTTTTCTGGGCTCCAAACCTACATTGATGCATCATGTCAAACTTCTTGCTCACCAGCACCCTCAAGTTCTACTCAGGGCTGCTCTTCATCCATTCTCTGCCCAGCCTGTACTTGTGCTTTGGATTGCCCCAATACAGGTGCAGCATCTTGCACCTGTCATTTTTGGACTTCATAAGGTTTGCAGTCTGTCCATGCCCCTTTAGACAGCATCCCTTCCCTCCATCATGTTGACCATACCACATAGCTTGGTGTCACAAGCAAAACTGCTAAGGGTGCACTGAGTCCCACTGTCCATGTTGCTGACAAAGATACTAAACAGTGCCAGTCACGATACTGACCCTTGAGGAGCACCACTCATCACTTATCTCCACTTGGACATCAAATCATTGACTTTGAGTGAGATCATCCAGCCAAATCCTTATCCACTGAGTGCTGCCTGCATCAAGTTCATATGTCTCCAGTTTAGAGACAAGGATGTTTTGTTGAACAGTGCCAAATGCTTTGCATAAGTCCAGGTAGATGACATAAGATGCTCTTCCTTTATCCAACAACACTGTAACCCCATCATAGAAGACCACAAATTTGTCACACATGATTTTCCTTTGGTGAAGCCATGTTGGCTGTCACCAACCACCTCCTTCGGTTTCTTGTGACTTAGCATAGTTTCCAGGGCTATATGCTCCATGGTCTTGCAGGGCTTCAAGGTTAGATTGATTGGCCTGTAGGACCACAGGCCTTCCTTTTTGCCTTTTCTAGAATGGAAGATCGTGGGAAGTTCACTGGACTGCCATGACTTACCAAATGTGATTGGTAGTGACTGAAACACTTCATCCACCAGTTTGCTCAGGACCCAGGGATGTATGACGTCAGGTCCCATGGACTTGTGCACCCACAGGTTCCTTATATGGCCTCAAATCTGATCTTTCACAGAGGACAATTCTTCCTCACTGTCTTCTGTGACTTTGGTGGTGTGGTTGGTAAGACTGAGGCAAAAAAGACTTTGAATACCTCAACATTCTCCATGTCCCAGGTAAGCAGGCTGCCTGTTTCCTTCTGGAGAGAAAACATATTTTTCCTAGTCTTTCTTTTGTGACCGACATACATACAGAATCTTTTCTTTTTTTTCCCTTTGCATCCCCGGCCAGATTTAATTTTCATACAGGCTTTAGCTTTCCCAACTTGACCCCTCGCTGCTTGGACATTTTCAAGTTTTGACAGAAAGCCAAAGTATTTTGAAATGGGAGTGGTGCATTTGTGAACATCTAATGGATATTTGATATAGACGAAATCTAATTTGTACTGGCCTTTATGTTTTATGATGTTCTTCTTATTATTTCTTATGAAACTAACTTCAGTGATAGGGACATATCATGCTGAGATGTAAAAAGAATAGCCACTGATTAAGGGCATACTGCAAACAATTCTTTTGCCTTATTGGTATTTTATTGCTCACCTGTGTTTTGAGAGATTTTTCTGCTTTTCTTCTGAAGCAGTTTGCAAAAGGCCTTACTGTATTGCTCATCGAGTTAATGGGCTTCCTTAATCATCATGGTTTGGAGAACAACAAAGGAAACTGCATGTGTCCCAATTTATACTGCAAATGGAACAAATGCCTTCTGTAAGTATAAAAGGATCATTTCTTTTAAAGAATAAAGCCCTTTGAAACCAATTAATAGTTGACCTACATAGTAATGCACATATCTCCATGTTTTCTTTCTTTTTTTTCGTGGAAGTGATTTTTCAGTAACAGAGAAAGAGTAAATAAGTATGTGTGATCATTCACTTCTACAACAAAGATTTTGAGGTTAAATATTCAAACATTTTTTGCACCGTTTCTATAAAATTAAGCCCATTTTATCTTTTTAACCTTCTACAAGAGTAGCTGAAGAAAATAGACTGCAACAAATCTTTCCCTAACTAAAAGCTTCCTTGGCATCTTTGTGCAGTGTACAATGGCCAGTGAGAACTTGAAAACACACAGACTGAACCTTTAATTCTAAAGATCCAAATCCCCAAAACATTTGTCTAGCTGGAAGCATTTTCAGTCTGTGATTCTTCAACACACAGGCAGGGGAGTTATATGAAGGCTCATGGGGAGCAGCACTGCACTTGCACAACATTTTGTTTGTTGCAACGTCCTTATATCATTACCATCCTTGCTTATAACTCCTGATGTGTGTCATTACTATTCTTGCTTACAACTCCTGATGTGAGAAAAGAAACTTGGAAATATGAATTATGGATTTAATAAAAACATAGTATGTTTACTGGGACAGAGGCAGTGTGTTAAAGGGTTAGGAACTGTGCCAGCTGTTTAGTGGCTGCAAAAACATGGAAACAAAAGCAAGGGTGGCCTAACACTTTATTGTAAATGCACCATGAAAGAACAGCAAATGGTGAGATTTTGGCCAACCTGTGTGCTCTGTACGGCTGCTAAAAAAAGGGTACTCTCCCAGCTTATCCCAAAATGTGAGGTTTTATATTGATCTCACCCTGTAATCAACTGAAGCTTCTGAGCTGATCATAATAGAATGTACTCATACTACAGGAATTCTAATGTTAATCCCTTCTTGAAATTTATTTTAATTGGAAACATAGGTGTGTTCAAAAGCATTGAAACCAGGCTCTAAATCTTATGAGAGAAGGAAAGTAGGTTGAGCAAGAAAAATATACATACCCTAACACTGAGACTAAAAGTCTCAAGCAAAATCATTAAAATTAAACACTGAACTAAAGTCAATGTCCCAAAATTTCTCAAAATGCTGCAGAGAAGGAGAAAGGCTACAAAATAATAGTGGATCATTCATGTGTTGCAGGAATATCTATAGTCTGGAACTTGAAAGGAAGGCACTAAACAGCGGAGTCATGAAGTTCTGTGACATCTGCCCAATATCAAAAAACTTATTTTCAAAACAGGGGTTATTACATTTATGGATAAGATTATCTGCTTGCCAGAACTGGCAGGTAACTGGCCCCAGGGACCAAGTCCTACATACCAGTGAAACAAAACCTGCTTCTGCTTTCCACCAACAGTTCTTTGATGCAAAAATTATCTCCCTCTACATTTTTTACCCTGATTGGGTCTGATTGAATACTTTTAGTACTAAATCTCATCAGCATTTTCTCAGTATCTTTCTGTTGCTTTCAAGCACCTGTTAAATAAGTGACTCAAAAATTAACCTGTTACACAGACCAGAGACGTACAGATGAATGTAATTAAGGAGACATCTCCATTCAGGAGGAAAAGGAAATTTATGTGCTGGCATTATAGGCAGAACATCTGAATCATTATTTTCAGCATTATGTGTAAAGATATGAAAAATGATACAGCCTTGTACAAGATAATCCCTAGGAATTTAAATAGGACTGTACAAATCCATACCCTTTGTTCTGCCCATTTGTAGAGAGGTGACTACCCACAGTATAAACTAGTGCTTTCTTCTCAGCTTTCCTCTTGTCTTGCTGATAACATTCTTTGTTCACTAAATGGAGTCATATTTTACAATTAGACTGCAGACTTCCCTCTATTTCAAAGGGATGCAGCACTGGCAGCTTTGTATTTGCATTACATAGCCTTCAAATACAATTTTTGGATACTGCACCCTAAGCTTATTTTCACTTTGAACCATTGTCTCCTCATTTACCCTTCCTAATATTATCTGTAAATTATTCTTTTGACGTTTTTTGTTATATGAAACCATTACTCACTGTCAATGAGCTCTACCTGACTCAACTGCTTTCTCAGACAGTTTACTGCTCTGTCTCTATATGACTGTCTTTTACACTGGATTACTGTTAAAATTAAATAATAGTAATTTTCATTTATATATCAGCTATGGAATGCCTACATATGACTACATCAGTATGAGCTGAAGAGGTAAAATGAAATAATTATTATACAGATTATAGCATGCTTTTTGATAGTTCAAGGCAACTGTTTTAAACCTGCAGATTGTGCGTTGCTTTTGAGATAGTCACAAAAGTTAACTTAGGAAAACTAGTACATTTTCTAAGCTAGCATTGCCTACATGGAAGTGTATGTCAACACCAGTGTTTTCTCAGAGGTCCATAAAAAGATCCAGCACCACTAGTTCAATGTGAAAAATAAAAAGGAAAGACTCATCAAGTGGTAACTGAAGGAAAGCACTTATGAAGCCAATGGAAATTGAATAAAATTTCAGTGAATACTAAACATGCTCTGTGAGAAAGCAGTAAGGGATCTCTGAAAGCTGAACTGTTCTAAAAATTACACTTACATTTCTTCCAGAAAACTGTCCCACCAATAGAAATATGCTTCATAATACCCTTCTTTGCCAGCTGTAATTCCTGTATGCCAAGACAAAGTCATTTTGGGTTATCTCCCTAAAATTTCTTCCAAAAGTAAAGACTAGCTGGTAGGCTTTTTAAAAGATAACATTCAGAAGTTTTTATATTCCTGTCCTCTGCAATAGCTGGTTTACCATTACAGTTTATGCCATATGAACAATTGAAACACACCTGTAAAATATTAACTATTACAAGTTTAATGCTCTAAGGTGCTGCCTCCTTTGAAACTCAGATTACCCATAATAAATACTTTCCAAATTTGCATTCTGAGATAGTTAATGGGAAAGTAGGAATGGGATAGGATAGACATGGATATCCGTCCAAGAGACTGCAGGACCTTACCCACACAACTGGTGTTACCTGTGTCAGACTCATCAGTCCAGAGGGAAAGAGCATGAGATGATTTTATTTGATTTTGGAAATGTGACCTACTTTATATAGTTCTCATTTTCCTTCTGTATGCAAACATAGGAAGATATGAAAGTCCATCTTTCCAGTAACAAGGGACAACAAAACTGTATGGCATCTGTGTTCAAACTATTGGTGTTCTTACAACTTGGCCTCTTTTAAAATCGCTCAACAGAAATAGCTGCTCCTGAATACATCAAATCTAGTGCATTCTGATAAAAAGCACTAAGGCCTTCAAGTGCAGACAAGATATTTTGATGCACATTTCTTTAAAAATGTGAGTGACTTTAAAATCTCAGAAGGAAATATCAGCATCATGTGTTGTGGCCGTTGCTATGGTAACCATACTTTTTTGCTTTTATTAAATAACAGTGTGAACCAGCTCTTAAGCCTGTGCAGCAACATGACCTACTGAAGACTAAATTACTAAGGTTCCACATACTTATATATACTTTCTTTTTTCTTAGATTTTACCCAAGAATAAATGGATTTTAGCATAAAAGTAGAGATTTTGACCAGCTGAATCCTTTGCACTACTTGCTGTGCCTCTCACTTTCTGCTTCATAAAAATATGAGGCAGGCAGTTATGCAAAAATACATATGTGTTAATCAAGCTAATTTTTTTTTATTTTTTATTTTTTTTAATAACAGGAGGGAAAGCTTGACTTTCCAGCATAGAAAAATTCACTTGCATTCAATTGTATTTTTCTTACAGATTAAAAAAAAAATCCAGCCAGAAGCACTGTAAGATGCATAAAAATATTTTCTTAAATGTTGACTAGCAAACTGAATATTTATTGCTATATCCTTTGTCTCACAGTAGCACATATAATCCCCACTTGATATTGGCTCCATTGAAGACTGCACACAGACAGAAAACAAGAGCTTGTAGGAAAAACCTGAATTGCATAACTTCAAGACTTTTTTTATTTGCTTATCTTTTAAAAGCTACAGGAAGACAGAATGGTTGTGCAGCAACTGAGATATGTAAACATATAAAATGCCAAAATTTTTTCATATTCTATGAAAAAGGATAAGTAGCTCAGGTTTTATCAGCAAGGACTTTCCAGGGCTTCCAAGAACTTTTTTTCCATTTCTCTAGCACATTTGTGAGAGGACAAATGAGTAGAGATGGATAATCAAATCTCTGTCTGGGGGAGAAATTGAGCAAGAAGCAACTTCTGATGTTGCCATGGTTAGTGAGACACTTTTGAATCCCAAATTCCTGTAATATTTTTTTTTCATACCGGAGCTGACAAAAAAGAAGCCCACTCAGAAATGGTTTTCATTTCCTGCCTGCAAACCATTCTTGGAGCTTTACCTTCTCTCACACTTCTGAAACGTGTGATGTGTATCTGTTGAGCTGCTCCAATCAAGCCAGGACTGCAGCCAATTTTTTCATGTGGACTATGATCATAACACAGACTCTTGTTTTATTTAACTATTTATGGCAATACTATCAAGAATTCAGTCAACCAAAAGGGTTCCAATATCCAAATCCATCAATATTTCGCAGCTTGGCTCCCTCATATATCAGTGGTTTAGTTGTCTAGTAGATGTCTAAATACTTCTAACGTTCTTTATCAAAATGGATTCGATTGACTTTGGATGTAAACATATATCTTTATATAGAAACATTAAACTTTAATACACCGAGAGCAGTTGTGGCTGTCTCGTCCCTGGAAGTGCTCAAAGCCAGATTGGATGGGATTTTGAGCAACCTGGTTCAGTGGAAGGTGTCCCTACCCATGGCAGGGGATTGGAATGAGATGGTCTTGAAGGTCCCTTCCAATCCAAACCATTCTATGATTCTATTACTTCCTTGGTAAAAAATACATTATTAAAATATCACATGTGATGCTGAAGGTAAAAATAACTCCTGTACATTTTCCCATAACTACACTGACTTAAGAGGCTAACATAGGGAAAATTAACCTTCACTCAAAACAAGTTAAATTTAAATAGACAAAGGGTGTGTAAAATAAAGCTGTTACTCTATGTTGATCTTTCTTACCACCAATATTTTGTGCCAGATGCAATAAATATCTAACATGGTAGTCTACAAACACCAGTGTAAATGTTAAAATTCCAGAATGGAAAGAAAACTCTGTCTGAGACATCCAAGGCCTCATAAATCTGCTGTTGAAGAACAAAAAGTTTTCAAAATAACCCAAGGTGCTTATCTTACAATGTCTAAATTCCTAAAGCAAGCAAAATTAAGGTTCTTCAGTCTTAGATGGAAACTGAAGAGAAGATCATTTGGGCTTCACCATTCCTGTACCCAAAACCTATTTGATATCTGACTGTGCATTCAGGCCCAGAACCAACAAAGTGTCAGTGAAGCTCCTCAGGGGTTCAAAGACACACACACACTCACCTGAATGATTTTGTGGAGCAGTGACATAACACCTTAACAAAACAGTAAGATGATGACGTGTCTTGGCACCTGCTGATCTTGGACCCAATGGTATTATTTACATGTTAAGCCTAAAACATTATAGTGGGTTTATACTAGAATAGCATCAATGGTCTTTTCCAAGTTGAATTAGAGGAAAGAAGAGGTCAAGAGGTCAACACCTTAACAACTTTCTGGACTTTTTGTGATTTATGTTTTGTGCATAACAGTTTAGATTAACATATCTTCAATAGCTTTTTGCTGCAGAGACTGTTGAAGAGAATTATATTTTATAGGAACATTCAAGACCACATTGTATCAGATTCTGAGTAACCTGGTCTAGTAGAAGGTGTCCCTACCTGTGGCAGGGGTGTGTAACTAGATGATCTTCAAGGTCCATTCCAATCCAAAGCATTCTATGATTCTACAATGGCTTAAAGTTTCCAAGCAGATGTCTCAGGTTCTGTGGGGTAAATGTCATTTCTATTTTCATATAATAATTTTGCTGTGTAAGAGTGGAGAAATGAAACCTGCAGAACATTTAACTCTTAGCTCATTGACTCAAGAGCAATGAGATCTGAATGCCAAGAAATTTCTTATAATTGGACAAATGGTCAAATGTGTTTTGATTGAATCTGACCTAAGCATTGACAGTTATTGACAAATAAAAGATAATACTTAGGAAAGTAACAATATAATGGAGTAAATAAAATATTATAATACTATTATTTGTCAGTAAATGAATGACAAGACACTGGAAGTGGAACAATCAGAATTGCTGAGGAGTGTGCTAGCTGTTCACATTCATTCACTCTGAATTTGGCCATTGTCTTAAAAAAATGGTAGATTTTTCAAAATTTTACTCCTGGTGTGAGTTCCTCAGTGTCTCACTGCTTTAATTTCCCCAGAACATGGAGAAGAATGATAAGCATTTTATTATGGGGTTTATATTCCATGATTTTAATCAATGCCCAGTGATGTTTTACTTTCCAAGGGAGAGACTGCACACAATGGCCCATAGGCTTGGTAATTACCCTGTTGATGGTACGACCTAGGAAGTCCTTCAGACACTGAGAAATACTTAATTCATAATAGAATTCTGCAGTACTTACTGAAACGGGACAGAGTTCCACCAGCAAGCATTAGGCATGCTAATTTTGAAGAAACCAAGAATTTTTTGACCCAGGATCCCTGCTTTTCTTAATGTTGAATCTACATTTATAGATACATTTGTAGATGTAGATGGAAGTTCCTCTGCTACTAATTCAATTTCTCATTTTTTTCCCCCCAAAGTAATTTAACTGTGATTATTTCAAGTAATTTATTAATTAATTTCTTAGTTCTTGATGCTAGGTAGTTTGCCCTCATCTGTAAACTTTTCAAATGATCTTTCTCCATGGTAGACACTGACCTTGAAAATTACAAGAGATCCACTTATATGAGCATTTTTAGGGTTTCATGGACTTTTGCTGTCAAAAGCTGGGCTAATTTTTGATGATGATAATGGTTTTGTGATCTCAAATTACTTTCAAGAATCTCCAACTAGTTTCAGTATACTCAGTATTTACTTTTATTTCAAATACCACCTTTTTTTTTTTTAATTAATTTCAACTTAGCACAATTTAGGACAGAATTGGAGGGGGTCATAATTTCAACTTTCTATTCCTGAAAACCTACAAATAATATATTCTGCAAATGTCAAATATTTTCAAACATATTTCAGTAAAGGAAGTTAAGAAAAATGAACCTTTCCTGCAGACAGTTTCATTTTTGACAAATTGGACTTTTCTAATGAAGACAGCTGAAAAATATCCTCGCTGCTACTGAAAGAAAATATGCAGGAAGTGTGTGCTGGAGGAAGAGCAGGCATTCAATTTATAAAAGAGCATAGAATCATCTTGGTTACACATAGATTTCCCAATTAGCAAATCGCAGCTATTCAAAGGCAATTTGAACATAGATGTATGTGTGAGGTATTATTACTGTCTTGCAGTAAATGACATCACTTCATTTCCCTCTGTTTAATCAATTGCATTGTGTTCTGCATTATGGCAAATGCATTTTTCCTTACTATTTTCTGATAATTCCTCGATTTGAGGCTCCCATTTCTCCTTCTCCCTGTGATTTGAATTCAGACACAGTGTTGGGATCAGCAGGGTCCTGTATCTGGTTTGTGCAGGGGGCACAATCAAGAAACAAGGTGTAACATGTAGAGTTGTGTCTCAGTGGTTTGCCTACCTTGATGCAACAGCTTATAGGACAATTTGTTAGAGGCAGAACGCTTTACATAAACTATTTCCCCTCCTCAGAACACCATTACATTTTCCACAGTCTCTATTTCCACATGCCACTTTCACCACGGCAGAATCTGAACACCTTCCCCCAGTGCATGAAAGAATATGAGCAACATCTGTCACAGGTGGTTTGTTCTTTGCCTCATCTTCTCCCCAGAGAGAGAGCTGTGTATGTAGTGGATAAGAATATAAATAATAGATTATTCTTCTCTTAGTCAAACCAGGAAAAAACAAACAAACAAAACAAAACAAAAAAGATTTTATATAGACTTAAAATTATTTGTTGTTTTTCCTAAGTAAAATGTTAAAAGGAAAGTCAGTGACATATGAAACTTTCTATTCAGCTTCAGATGAAATATTTTGGTTTTGAGGAACAGACAAAAGAAATGGGAAATAAAAGGTTAGATTCATGGAACTTTGCTGATGAAGGTGTTGGCAAAGCAAAAACCTGTTCATGGTTAGCAACTTAATGATTATAATGCTCAGCCCTGACCAGGACATACTGAAGTCATTGCACATCTGTGTTCTAGGTGATACTCATGGTTTAATTCACTGTCCAGGGTAAAATGGAGCAGTCCTAATGGGAGAAAGCAGAAGATCTTCCCCTTGGTGTTTGACAAAATATCCCTTTTCCTTGTGATTTTAAAACAAATGGCTCTTTTGTTTTCCATCCAAAATATATTACAACTTTGAGTAATGCATTAATAATCACAGGATGATTAGAATCATTGTTATTCCCAGGGTTATTTTATGCAGTTCCAGAAGTTATATTTAAAAGAAATTACTATGGTTTTGGATAAATCCTATTATCTCCTACCTTTTGACTTATTCTTCAGGAGTTCTATCATGGTTGTCACTTTTTTTAAGCAGTTACTTGCCAGTAAATAATAACTTTTCTATTGTTATGTATGGCTTATAATTCTCCTGGCTCTAAATCAAAGAATCTCCTTACCTGATGAATTCTTCCTAGGAGGGATTTTAATGCCAGAGAGGACCAGTGATGATATAATTAGCACACCTTGGTATTCCCATAAGCTGCACTGTTCTTTACCTGTAGCCAAGTGACACTCTGAAGTGTGGGAAAGTGCTTCTTACCATCAAAACCAAGTAGTTGACTGAACAAGGGAGCTAATTTTTTCTGATGAACCACCTTGCACCTTTTTTTTAATCCCTTCTCTGACTTCAACAGCAACATCAGCTCTTCCCTGTACTCCTTGGATAGCTCCATCACACGAGCAGGAGGATAAGTCAACATGAGTGTAAGGCTAAGGCTAGTTGGGAACTCTTCATGTTCTCATTCCTCTCAACTGATTCCAAACAGTGTTTATCAGCTGAGCCCTTTCTGCTTTTTCCTCAGTAATTTGAACCTATGTCTTCTACCTGATTGCTGAGATTCACACAAATTTGATTGTCTCTTAAATAATGGTGTTTCTGTCAAATTTTAGTGTAAAGTAACCTGTGTATTCAAAGCTTGTGGATGTGAGAGGAACTAATAGACTGGTAAACTCAATGGAGTTCCTTTTGCTTTCATAGGAAAGCAGACTATAAAGGGAAATTAATTCAACCAAACCACTTCCAATCTAAACTACTTTAAAAAAATAAATTAGCTACTACATGTCAGGATGTCAGGTGTGTTTTTGTGGGACTAGAGGCTATGTTTTTGGGAGTTCCATTTTTGACTGATTAATGTTACTCAAAAAATTTTTATTAAGCTCAGGTTTTGTTCTAGCTAGTTTAAAATGACAAGTATGAAAGGACACTGTCGATATAGTGAAGAAAACCCAAACACCACCTCTATGTGATTCCAAGTACTGAAGTTCAGTTTTCAGTTCTTTTGATCACTTCCTCTCTGTCCCTGAGTAAGTCAATAGAAGATCTGAAGCAGGTCAGCATTCTGTTAAAAAATTAGAAAAGTGTAAAGACGTAAAAAGATAAAAAAAAACAACAGTCATATAACTGTATCTATCCATAACTACCTTTTGGGAAACAAGATAAATATAGCATTCCTCTTGAATAGAGAAGCAAGCCCATATCTTTGCAGATGTAATTCTCTTCTGAACGAACTTCATTTTCCCCTTCTCAGTGTGAATTTAATGAAACTGTGTCACTTCAGGCTGCTCCCTCTGTTAAAGTCTCTCAGATCACACCTAAGTTATGCTCTCCAGTTTTGAGTTCTATATTTTTCTACAATTTAATTGTAAAATACTTTCTTACTTTACTAAGATCAAGGATATTTGTTTGCCAAGTAAAAACTCTCTTAGAAATAAGTCTTATTGTGGTGTTGCAATCATTAGTAATACATAAACTCTTACTCCTGTGACTAGGATATCTGGAAAGAAAAGGGATAATACAGGATGTGTGCTAAGTATGTCAATCAAAACATTTTTTGATCTCCTTTCTGTCCCTCTGTCTTCCCTTGAGATTCACAACTGCATTACCACAAAATATGGGGAGCTGATTTTATTATTTTTTCTAATTTTTTCCCCTATGATTATTGCACATTTTTCAGGGCAGGGAAACTGTTACTCTAGAACAATAGTGCCATGGAAAAGAATGGACAAAGCAGAATTTTCCTAAAAGATTTTTCACTTTTTTAGTAATCTGCATATTCCCCCAGTAGAGATATTATTACACAGTAAGTGCTAGGATATAAAAACAAGGATTATATTCACTCTGGAGAACAGAAGAGTTTTCTACTGTTACTAAATCTTATTTTAAAATACAGAACTCCATAAAAGTTTGAGGGTCCAGTACATCTCAGTTTGAATATGTTCTTGGCTTGTCTCTGACCAACACCTTTGAATTGCAGTGCTAAACCCAATATAAATTACAGTTCCACACTCACAAATATAAGGAGTCTCAAGTGTATCTTTTTTTCCCCCCATTTACATTCTGATTACAGAAAAACAGGATTTCCAGTGCTAACATCAAATATCCTCAGGCAATATAAATCTTAATTACTGTATGCTAGAAGTAGTACTAACAAACGCTTGAGGTACTTTACAAGAACCAAGTGTGTCCCTATGTACACGTAAAGAATTTCAGCAATTTCTTTCTTGCAGTTAACAAGACCTAAATCTGTTTAATGGTGAGTTATCCCTAAGAAACAATATAACGTGGATAATTATTCAGAGCTCTTCTCTTAACGGTGTTTTTCATGAAAACATTCGCACTAGATCTGACTTCTGATGAACTAACAGTCTATGAGTGACACTCATCATTTAAAATTATTCATAGAACAACTTAGACTGAAGTTGTAGCTATGGATAATCCTGTGTGCTGGGAAGTCAGGTGCAGAGATGCTTCAAAACTGTTCAGCAGAAACCCATCACCAGCTCATTTATGCAGGAAAAAGTTTTAAGGGATAGAACACTTGAAATGTGTTAATCAGTTTGTGTTTCTTCAGGCAGATAAAATGGCACCGGAAATGAGAATCACCCCTCCTTATGTTGACAGCAAAAGCAGCTGAAATGTCACTCGAGTCGACTCAACTTCCTCGATCCTATCACTAGAAATAAATGATAAAACAAGAGTTCCAAATTCCCTTGTAATTGGTTTGCATTTTGTATGGTTGGGAGGGCAATATTTGCATCTTCCTGGATCTGCAGGGAGCATGAAAAGAAAACTCTTTATTCACCTTAGGCAGCCTGAAATCAAGGAGCAGCCTGCCTTCTCCAGGATCTCACTGCATAGGGGCCATGGGCTCTGCTGGAGGGACTGCTGCTGGATCATGCCTTTATGAGAGACAGACATCTACAGGGAAGGTTGGGACAGGGACAGAAGGATGTTCTTCAACAGAAAGCTTCAGAATGTGTATGGCCATGTGCAGAGACAGTTATGGAAGAATGCTTGAGGTATTCCTCAGGCAAATATGCCCTTAATCAGCCCTTTTCACCTCCCTGTTGAGGTGGGCAGAGAGGATGCTCAGCAAGCTGAGGAAGCACCAAGGCACAGAAGTACCAACAGAAGTCCAAACAGTCTAAGCAGTATATATTTTTAAAAGGTTTTTTTTTATATTTATTTTATGAATTTTAATTTTACATTGGACTAGAGAAGAAGTGAGAAGTAATATTTTTGTCATCAGTTAACTTCTTTTGGCCAATAGTGTCTGGTTGCTAGGAATGACAAACTCTTTTTTATTTTGAATAATTTCTATACAATCCAATGAATGTGGATTAATCACCATAAAATACTAGTTCTGAGTATTTTTCAAAACCTTAGAAAGAACAGAAGTTCATCTACAACTAATACTCATAATAATTTTTAACCGTTTTAACTGTTTTTTGGCAGCAGAAGGAACATGCTTCTCCGCTCCAAAGCTTTTCAGCACATCACTTAAAATAACAAATTGGCCTCTTCTGCTCTGGGATTGCCCAGCTAGATATAGGGATAAATTGTATCTTACAACCTGGAGACATTTCTCTTGTCTCTTTGACTTAATCCACTACCAATCTTGTCATCATCATTCACTGAAGAAAATGTCACCGCTAATGTACTGTAAGATCATGATTTTAATTCAAAATCACTGTAGGGACACTTCTTTACTACAGGCTATATATCCATACACATAAAGTCATTATCTACACATACAAAAAATGAGTTCATTGAAGCTTCCTGGGTACTTAAAGAAGAATGTCTTTGCAGGATGAAGTACCCAGAAACATGTTAAATTCTTCCAAATTCCCCTCCAGCTCTGTAACGTATCCTTACCATATGGACAGCCATGGTGGGGCTCCAAGAACAAAAGTAAGTGGTTTGCAGAGACAAAGATTTGGTATCAAGACATCTAGACTGTGTTCATCAAACTAGATTTTATATTTCTTCAGTATAATCAACTATCATCTAAATTGCTTTGGGGAATCGGTATCACTGCATCATCATCAGTAGGCAGTCAAAATCAGTAGTTACCAATACTTCAGGAAATTTTGACATATTGAGAAAAAATAAAAAAATATGGGACAAAGTTTCTGACAGGTTTCCTTTAGAGTTTGTCCATCACTATTTAAAATTTCTAACTCAAGAATCTGAATTTAAGTTTCCATATTCAAAGTCTCAAGTAAGTATACAGATTCAAGGAAGGTTTGTAATTTTTTTCCTCTTCTCCACTCCCACTTGTCTGAGGGGGAGCTGCCTGCTTAGTAATTCTCAGGGTCAAGGACTAAAGCAAGGTTTTCTTTTTGTGAGCAGGTTTAATACATTGGTAATCATGTGTATTGGGTCCATCTATCTTGCCCACAAGAGATATGAGCCTGCAGAAATCTTCCTCTTTAGCATTTGCTGCAGTAGCTTGTAGTCTAATCCTTAATGTCTTGTAATTTAATACCTGCTCTGTCAGGGGGATTTGATGGCCATTAGAGCAGCTCTTTCGGTTGGTTGCATTGTCAGAGCTTTGGAAATCTTGGCACAAGAATGCACAAGAATGAACCAACCTCTGCCTCACTATGGTCAGGCCTGAGGTAACTCAATAACGAAGTGAAACAGTCCAGTGCACCAGGCTGGATAACCATATGGCTGGGTTTGTATCTAAGCTAGTGGAATCACAATTGCCTCTGTATCATTTTCACCTGAGGATGCAACAAATTGGCTCAGGATTGCTCACCTTGAGAAAGCGACCCAAGCTTGCTCTTTGTGAAGAAGCACAAAACTAAGCAAAACTGCAGCTCTGTGTCATTACCAACATTTTGCTCAGCTCTAATATTAAAACATTTCCTTTTTACTTTTATCTTTCAGTTGTCACCTTCCTTAGCAAGGCACCATTTTCTTTCATCAGGGCTTTAGAAACAGCACCAATTTGTTTCCACCTCCTCTCTGTACAGCTGTGATCTTTAATCCCTGGTATCAGTCTCTTTTTCTGTGGTTCCTGCCTCATTCTGTAACCCTGAAACCTTGGAGCAAATGAGTCTATTTTTGTCTCTGGAGATTTGATGGCAGATAACACAGTTATTAGAGACATCTTTTTCTTACTCTAATAATGATTATCTGCCTTCAGTAATTTTTTCTTGCCTAAACTGTCAGTGGCTGAAGGGACATTTTGACATGTTTTTCCTTTTTTCCTGGGTCTGCAGATTGCTACTTCACCCTTCTCCCTCGCCACTCCCAGCTCCTTTTTTTTTTTGTTCTTTTCTTCTTCTCTCTGACATATTTATTTCAATTTTTGTTTCATCCAATCCCCTGGTATGACTTATCCATTCATATGTAATTTATAGCTGTCAACATTCACTCTGGGCTGCTCAAATTTATTGCTGACCACTGATATGACTACAGTTTCATTTTGGTCAAATACCTTAAGCTTTCCCTTATTCCTACAGTGTATTTCTCACACCAGTGCCCCAGGAAAGAAATCCCCAGTGCAGCATTTGTGCAGCTTTCCTGGATTGTGGCACAGAGGTATAGAATGGGAACGACCTATTATCATTTCCTCTCTCACAGGATCACAGATGAGTATGAGCTGAGGAAAGAGAAGATATCTCAGCTGACGACAACCCCCAACTTTATAATGCTAGAGAATGAAAGCCTCATTTGCAAAATCCCAAAGGAAACTTGTGCAGTCTGAAGGACATGAGGTAAGTGATGTGGTATATGGGGCATATGTGATCCATGAGATCTAAGTGGAAATCTTCATTTAATATTTGAACTGCAACACTATGGTTTATCTTCAGCTTTCTGAGGGTGAACTTTGGCTTGCACTCTCCCACTGATGGTAGTGGTTTTATTATGAAAATACAAAAGAAAAAACCCAGAGAATAGGACCTCTTGTATGATGTAGTTGCCAATCCCAGGCTATCAAGAACTTGCCATGTTTCTAATAAGGGTGAGTGGTTAGACATTTTTTTTTAAAAATCTGATTTGTTTGGGGTTTTATTTTATTTTTAATCTACATTTTCACAATATTTTGAAAATGTAAATCCTCTTGACTTAAAAGAAAAAGAACTCCTGAAGAACACTTCTTTTCTGAAAAACATGTCCTCAGCTTTCAGTCCAAACATGGTTAATTAGAAGTTCACTGCATACTTTGAAAACACTAATATTGTATAGTATCATGCTCTTTAATATCTTTTATTACTAAGTCTGTAAGCTTAGCACTTACTGGAGCAACAACTTCATTAAATGGTAAAGGTAAATGGTAAATGAGGGAGCTGAGTTTGGTGGACAAGACAAATTTCAATAAGTCGAAAACTATTCATAAGATTAAATAAGACATTGGAAAAGCCCAGAGAAGGATAATTCTAGAGAATAGGTTCAGCCAAAACACCAAGGCTCACATCCGAAAACTCCTACATGGGACAGTCCTTCACCTCCAGAGCCAGAAACAGGTGTCTCATAGATTTCACTCTTTTTCTAAGGGAGTTCAAGAAGACTTCTTAATATTTTCATGTTGAAGTAATTAGAAATAATTTTAGCTTCTCATGATGCACCATTCCATTTTGAATGGCTTTGCCAGAAGTCAAACTTTGGATCTTTTTACTTTTTTTTCCCTAACTTCCTAGCTCAGAAAAAATTAAATTGATGTTTTTTCCTCTTTTGCTTAGGCCCAATAACTCTTTCAACAGTGATTCTTCACTCAGCATTTGGCTGGGAGTGGAATTTTAATTTCCTAATCAGCCAGAGTGAGCGGTGCTGTTCAGACTTCATTTTAGTCGTCTCAGGAATTTAGTAGGTTGAGACCATTTGTGTCTCAGTGGGATACATAGCTCCTGATTCACATTTTATAACACCCCAGCTGGATTATTGCCACTTTATGTTTGCTGCTTTCCTTGACCATTCATTGTGTAAGTCCCTGATTTGCACAAAATTCAATATCTAGAATGGCCACTTGCATACATTGGCTTATCACATGGATTGAGGATGCTGCACAGGCTTCCTATAAGATGAATAATTGCTTTTACAGTACTTGTATACTCTCCACATCTTGTTTTCATCTCCACTTCCCTTCCTGAACAGCTGGTCAGCCCCTGTCCTTGTAACTGAGATTTGTACTTTCCCTTTGTTACAGGTTTGTGGGGTTTTTTTTAATAACCTGCTTCCCATAACTATGAGAATTTTTTTAATTTTTTTTTTTTTTTTTTAGTTTTGGGTGGTTTATTTTGGATGCCTCATCTTGACTCCTCCAACAGAATTTCTGTTTAATTGTAATGTAGTTTAAGTGTATAATGCCATGTGCTGCTTCTGCATGAAGTGTGCTATATAAATGTAAATCAGCTAATTAATTCATAACAACAAGTATTATGGCAACACATTGACTGTCATGCTCTGCAGTTTCCAGTTGAACACTTTGTATATGCTCTGTTAGTAGAGGAATTGAAAGCAGGAGGATTAATAATTTTAAATCTAAGTAGCCTTGGATGTTTGTACAGACCTGTGATTGTCTATCTGGAGCCTGGACAGATTAGAGGCCAAAGTTTCTTCTTTCAGCACCAGTTCATAGAATCATAGAATGGTTTGGGTTGGAAGGAACTTTAAAGATCATCTCCTTGCAAACCCCCTGCCATGGGCAGGGACAAAGTTAATGACTTTCTGTGTAAATGTGGAAGAAATCATTTATTGGATGCTTTTAAACATAACCTGTTTGTGAATTGTGGATAATGATTTTTCTTCCCCTCTGAAAGGTACCCAGAAACCTATGGATAAACTGACTTATGTAAGTGGAAATTCTGAACATGACCTAAATTCTCACTCTGAGTTCAGATTTATCATTCTTTGCAACTGAATGTTACAAAAAATGGCAAATCACTAAAATTACTCCTGAATTTCTCAGCTGTTTCTAAGTCCAGTCTATCTACAAGATCTAAAATTCTCAGGAGTTTCAGCAAGCTACATGTAAGTCAGTATCTGACAGATATAAAACATGCCTTCTTCTGAGACAGGCTTCATGTTAACAGGCAACAGCATGAAGTACAAACCTTTGTCTTTGCTGGGAAATGCCAAATTTTTAAGAAAACATATTTAATTTTAAGCTGGTGACTTTAAAGGTGAAAGCACTCAGAGGAATCTGAATGCATGGAATGTGCTTTCAGTGTACCATGAAATCCATGGGAACACTGCTGAGTGTGCATTAAGAATCATGGATTCATAGGATCAGAATGGTTTGGGTTTGCCTGCATGTTATACGGAGAACAAACACAACTATGCCTGTTTTTCTGTGCCTCAATGTCTCCATACACATTGATAAACCAAAAGCAAATGTTTCATTCTTAGACACAGACACTTAATACAGCAAGGAGGAAGGAAAATGAAAAATCTTCAATGGTCAAGTTATGGAAAAAATTTTCAAGTGAAAGACTGAAAAAGACTCAAAAATATAATGTTGAAGTAGCTGTGTAATTATGTAAAGCATCATATTTCTTTCTGTACTTTCATTACAGAGTTAAATATGTGAAGGATAAAAAAAAAATGCATTATGAGGCCAGTTAAACACTTCAAATTGCTAAAAACATTAGTTTAATTATCTGCATATTTTACTCAGGAGAAAATAATTAAATTTTTCCTTATGAGAACAGTCAATACCAAAAATACTTGATTCCAGAAAATTGGATTTAAGGAAAAATGTTCAAATCAACTCATACTTAAGTCATGAATAGTTTGCTTTGGACTTTTTGTTTTTAAGCACCTTCAAATAAACTTAGTCAGAGAGAGGAGAATCTTCCACACACCTGTGAACCTCTGGAAAAAGGCTGACCCCTTTGGCCATTTATTAGTAATGAGACAGAGAGGATAGGAAAGACAAAGATACCTCATATGAGGAAAATGAATAATCCACAGTACAACAGAAGTGTAATGTGAGCTGAAATGTCAATGTGTTATTGTGACAGAACTAGATTCTAGTTACAGAAAAAAAGACCGAAATGGGGGACTTTGAATTGCAACCATGCAAAACTGAGGTCTCTAGTTTAAGCTCATCATCAAAATTCCCTCCCTCAATTAATAGAGAGAGACAGAGAGATGGATCCTTCCAGCTGATGATTCATTCCACCCTCATGTAGGACGAAAAAAAAACATGTAGTGACCTTATGCTTAGAACAGGAATTCAACTTAATTTGGAGCAAGAGAACAGCAATCTGTATCCATAACCCAAGGTGTTAGCCATTCACAAAAGTTACAAGGAGATAAGAAGCAAAATAACTGCACCTAATCACAGAACTTGGTATTAAATATTGAAATGAACAGTCAAAACAAAGCCTTTTTAATCAGTACACCAGATGAGTGATGATCCTACAAAACATGCCTTGGACAATTGCAAATAGTGCAAAAATTAGACTGTTGGTAGGAATAAAAGTTTAAATGAGCCAAACAAATCTCTTTATTTGTGAATTTGTAATCTTCATATATAACTGAAATGACTAGAGGCAGGACATGGGATTATTTTTGGCTCTATCACTGACTTAAAATGTGATTAATTGTATTATCTAATATCACTCTTCCTCATATGCAAAAGACGGTGGAAGTATTCCTTTCCACTTTTCTTGTCTATTTATTTAATCCACTGAAATTCTTTTTTTACCTTTTCTATCTAAGTAGATAAGAAAATGTTCTTCCTGTGTGTTTGTACAGCTTCTGGCACATCTGAATCTCAAGTTCCAGAAGTAACTTGTAAGTATTTCTACAATAAACCTGGATGAAATATAACACTTGTTCTTAAAGATTTAGAGATTATTAAACAAGAAAAACAAAAATAAGCCCAGGGCTACAGAGATTTTGGCTTCCTCTACTAAGCTCAGGGATCACCCATCCCTTGTATTAATGACGGTGTTAGTTCCTAAAACAAACACTGAGTGAAGAGTCCAGGTATGGAATTCAAGCCACTTATTTTCCAAGCTGCTGTAGCAGAACCTGACCTTCTATACGGTCAGATGAAGCAGGAGGAGCGTGAAAATATGGGAGAGTCATAGTAATGGCCAAAAAGATCATGAGCTGCAGGATACAACGCCAGAGCAGAGGAAATGCTCAGAATTTGGTTTAACATATCTGGTGTTATTAACAGTGGAGCTGGTGACTAGAAATAGTAATGCATGACTGAAAATGTATAAACTGAATCTAAAAGGTCTGTGAGCTGTCTCTTGAGAAAGCAGATCTAGCTAATAAATTAATAGACTGAGGTGAATCCTACTCCTATCCCAGCAGTTTCCTGGGAGAGAGGTTCTCTTGATTTCTGATTCCTCCTTACACCTTCTGTAGCCTTTGTCATGTCACTTAAGACAGGAATACCAAAAGTTGGCAGTTATTTGGTGTAGCTACATGATGCTACATAATGCCTGATGCATCTAAGACCTTATTTCAGCAGTGGTGAGAACTCAAACCCAAAAATGACCTCACAAAAGTTTGCTTTTAACCTGCCTTTTGGGGGCACACCACATCATCCATTTCCACAACAATTCTAGGGGTTAGCTGAAGTTTCACAGCATTACCCTAATTATAAGTATGCATGGTAGTAATGAGAAATACATTTTCTTCAGATTTAAATTTAAAAAAAGTCTACATAAAAAAATAATGATAACATAGTTTGTGGTACAAGCAAATTTGTGATCACTGGCAGGCAGTACTTGATTTATTCATTCATGGGGAAAAATTACAATACAACATACACTGTATGAAATTAAGATAAGATCCTAAACAATTTTATCCTTTAATATTTCTAGCTTTCCTCTGTGTCTGCCATAGAAAAACATGTGTTATTTACCCAATGGACCAGAGAATTTTCTCTGGAAAAGATGAGCTTGTAATGGAAATGCTGACACAACCCCAACTATAACAGCATGAACAAAGACACTTTAATAACATTTTTATTGCTGTAACATCTTTTAAAAATGAAACACCTGGGACTAGTGCTTAAAAAAAAACCAACAAAAAACAACAAAACCAAAACCAAAATCAACCAAAAACCAACCAAGAGCAGAATTGTAAGTTTTGGTCTCTTCATACAATACAAAATTAACACAAGCCACAGACTGGGTCATTAATTTAGCTGACCAACATTTAAAATCATTCAAAGGAAAAATAATTAATAGATATATTAATGTATTTCCTGGGAAATATATTGCTGTATGAGCTAGCGTTTAGAACATTCTGGATTTAAAGAGCTGTTGTAACCTCACAGATACAAAAGACACTGTGTAAACAGAAGACTTTTGGTCTGTAGTATAATTAAACTTAGAAATTACAAAACAAGAAGTATGAGGATTTTATGAAACACTAAGGAAATATTCAGGGATGTATTGGTACATAAGATATAATAATGTGCAAATACTAAAGCTATGAAAAGTAAGTAACATCTTTCTAATGACTGTGTTGCACTTTGTGTGAAGGAGAGTGTTTTTAGGAATAGTCTCAGCTTTTGGGATTGTAGAGGGAGAAAATGAAGAAAACAGAATTCACATGCCAGAAGGTCAGAAAGGAAAGACTGCAGTATTATACCATTTTGCACTTCTGAACAAATTACCACATTGTTGAGAGGGAAAAAACTGAAAGACAAGTCACAATAAGGGGGCTACACAAGCTGGAGAAGGACTTTTGACAGGGGTATGGAGTGATAGGACAAGTGGGAATGGCTTTGAACTTAATGAGGGTGGGTTTAGATTGGATATTAGGAAGAACTTCTTTACTGTGAGGTTGGTAAGGCACTACAACAGGTTTCCCAAAAGAGCTGTGGGTGTCCCATGCCAGGAAGTGTTCAAGGTCAGGATGAATGGGGCTTGGAGCAACCAGAGCCAGTGGAAGGTGTGCCTGCTCATGGCAGAGGGTTTGGAAATGGATGGTTTTTAATGTCCATTCCAGCCCAGACCCTTCTATGATTCCGTGATGCTTCTCTATCTAGAGGTTTATAATGAATTTGACAGCAATTGAAGACAGCTGGTGAAGCTTCGTTTGGAGGCCCTTGTTGCTATTAGGGTCTTCTTTCAACTCATCTAATTTGGGTTGTGTGATAGTCAGTATTTAGTTCAAGATACAATTCTATTTTGGCCAGTTGAAAGTGATGATTCATGTCACCCTACAATAATGTTCAAGACAGACAGGAGGCCAGTTTCCCTATACAGACTCCTTAAGGAATCTACCAAACCATCTTACAGAACTTGCCTGTGTTTTACATACATAAAATAAACTGCACTGTACAACTGCAACACCAACTATATTTTCTAACTAACAGTTTCATATAAATCTGCTCACTGTTTAAAAGTTGAATCTCCAGTGATCAGATTAAGTTCCTTATTAGTGGCTTGAATAACAACTGAAAAAAACAATACCAAGATACTAATATTTGAATGTACTTGGACTCCTTCTTACCATTGATGTTAGCAAGACTTGAGTGCCAGTACATGTCATCTCGTTTTCATTCCTCTAGGTGCAAAATGGTGAAAAACTAACTTCCCTATAACAGGAGATACTGTGACAGGATGGTCAAAGGTTAAACAGCTCTCAGATAAAATGATTAAGGGAGATATAAGTTAAAAAGAAGTGAGTGGAAATTATTTGAATGTCAAAGGTTACTTTTAGTGTAGCAAAGAGAAAGAGTGTCAAAAAAAAAAAAGGAATGATAGTTGTGTTAATAATTATATCATTAACAACTGAGTCACTATGGGGACACAAGTATTGGATTGAACATATGCATCCCATTCCAGACCTCTTTGCAGTGTGCTGAATTCCAATTAAATGGTGTCCCATTTATTTAGATTTAAGTCAGGATTCAAACTTTACTGAAATTCAAATTTGCTGGTGCAACATTAGTCCCAGATGACTGGATTGTTCTACCCTCATTTATTTGTCCTGGTATGGGGATAGTATGAGATTGTTGTGAGTCTTCATTAAATTCTATCTAAGCAATTGAGTTGTCTTACACTATAGAAGTAGCACAAAAGTACCCTTTGTTGAACCATCTGTGCTCTTTCTGAAGCATATGCCTCAAAAGGTAATCCAAAAGTGAGAGACTTCTATGAAGTCATACTTGATTATAAATGGGAGATTAAAAAATGGAGACTTTACAAACGTGGTAAAGCATATTTTAAAATTCGCATATTAATTTAAATAAATGTAATCTTAAAGAGAGCACTTATCTGGGAACCACAAACCTAGTGATTTATATTTCTTAAAGAGCTGGTGCTGTTGATTGTGCAGAACTGGACTTACATTCATTGAGTCCACAATAAGGCATCTAAGTTGATAAATTGTAAGAATTTCTAGTGTGCCTTCAGAAAGTTTTAATTTTGTTTTCCCCTCTCCACAGCCATATCTTGGGTTTCTTTGAACTTCTCCTCTAAATAGCATGTGAAAGAACGAATTTTTAATAGAAATCTGAATTCCCCCTTTTATTTACCTACCAATCATGCATCTTTGAAAGAGGTTTTAGGAAAAAGGCAAAAACATAATTCATGTTCTACCTGACCCATCAGTTTTTTGGTCTTTCCATCTTTTTGGTCTAATTGCTTTAGATAACTGCAAGGAAGATGATTGTACCATTCACTCGAAGTGGAAGAGTTCCTCAGGGGAAAATGAGTAAATTTACCTGAATCTTTTCACTATTCTGGTGATTTCATGGGTGGTTTAAAGTTCAAGTCCCTGGTTTTCATCAGGTGGAGTTAGTGGTGAGGCAGTTTTGAGTTGGTTTTCATTACTGTTTTCACTCATACCCCCCCTCACCCCCCACCCTGAAACAGTCCAAGAAAATCAACATCTTTCACCTGATAATGCATAAATGAAAAGGCCTTTGTAAAGGTATAATTTCCTCCTGACAGAGAATGTAAAGCTTATGCAATCTTAGAGAACCATCCAATCTAGTTGTACTAAAAACTTTTACCTGTAACATATGTATTGTTGAACACAATGGTCAAATTTCAGCTTTGAGTCACTTTTGTCTGGTCTAAATTTCCTCTTTTGCAAATTATAAATCCCCCTTTTCAGGCTTTTTGCCATTTATTGGAAGCATGACTGGACACTTCAAGGTAAAGATTCTGAAAGTTGTATTGCCATAGGTCTTGCCTTATTCCAAGAAAGCATCTCCAGATTTCTTTAATTTTTTTCCCTCCAAATTTTCTGTGCTATTGCTGTTGATCTGTACCAGACTTGGGCACAATAAATTTTCTATACTTCTGAAAGAAGAAAAAAAAGATGTTCCAGGAGTAGTAAAATTATTTTTTGTGTAACCTTTCTGGTTGAAGTAATATTAAAAAATCATAATCCGGTGTGGATTTTTATACTTTTTGCTGAAATACACATTTAATACCAGTATTTTCCTGTTCACTATGAAAAAAGAAGCGGTGTTCAGAAATTGAGCTGTTCCATACCAAAGAGCTCTTCCCCCAAAAAAGGAGTTAAAGAACAAAGAAAATTAGAGTTTTCAACCAGTACTGAGAATTCCAGAGTATAATGATAAGCTCCAGATCTACACAACTTTCAGTTTATATTTATGATTAAATAAAACACTAATGATGGAAAAGTAGCATTCTGGGAAATGAAAAGAAAAAAAGAACTTAAATTGGAAAGAAATGGGCATGGGGCATGATAGCCAGAACTCATAGCTTCTCTACTTGCGTTCAAAGATTTCATAAAGCACCATCAGCATCTTATTTCCCTTTATTTAACAAAGACTATGGAAAAGTTGGCAAAAAAAAAGCAACGTCACCTACCAGCTACTAGTGTCCTGAATTCTTATCCTTTGGATTTCCAGTTGCTGTGATGTATCTCCTATCCACAGGTAAGACAATTCCATCCATTCTAATTCTCCCTAATAATCTGTGATGTCTATCGTTAATCATCACCCTGTCTGTCCTAGCTCAGGAGGGAACAGATTGATCATAAATGCTTGAAGCACTTCAGGTCCTCTGTCTCAGGCTTATCTGATGGTCAGTGAAGTTGTGGATGTCCCATCCCTCGGAATGTCCAAGGACAGGTTAGACGGGTCTTTGAGCAACCTGGTCTAGTGGAAGGTGTCCCTGTCCATGGCAGGGACATCAGAACTGGATGATCTTTAAGGTCCCTTCCAACCCAAAACATTCTATGATTTGGTGATTCTCTTTATGGACAACTAAACAATTATATGGTCTTTCTCTATTTCTTGACTTTTTCCACAATAAATATGTGTGCATTTTTTGGATTTGTTGCTATGGAGAAGACAGTTCAATGAAAGATAAATGCACTGTGACTATATGTTTTCTGGCAGAAGGTAAGATCTCCTGAGATACTTAGAAACAATTTAGTATATATTTTTCACAATACCGAACTTCTCTGCCTCAACACTCCAATTGCAGCAGCTGTTAGTGTCATGAACTGAAACTAAAGCACTTTAGTTGAGATTAGCTTTTAGTTTTCTTCCAAACATGAAATGGCTCAATTATAAAAATTTCCATTTTTTTATTTTTCAGTATATCTGTCCTAAACCAAATATCCCCTTCTTCTCCTTCATAAATTCTTCTAGAGGAACCATGGTTTCAAATATTGTATTAGCAATGAAAAAGAAAAACAAACACAACACTTATTTGGATGATTTTAAAGCATTTGGTCTAAAAAACCAAGTTGCTGAATAAAAAAATGGGTTCTTCAGACGCTGTGTGCTTGTTAAAGCAGAAATCTAGGCAACTTCCTCGATTGCTGTTCAAAAAGTGTGAAGTTATCTTTAAATATACAGAGAGCTTGATTTGAATCCCTGGGAATGTGCATGCATTGAAGTTAACTTCTGCTTAAGCATCATGCTGAACTGAGGCCTCAAGTAAGAAATACAATTTTTAATTTAAAGTATGAGAGAGATATAAAATTTGAGAAGATACAAATCATTCTGTAGTCCTTATTATTCCAGCCAGCAAGGTACAGCACTGAACACTGAACAGTGCTGCTCAGCACAGCACTGAACAGCAAAAAAATTGTATTTACATGTGAGCTGAAACGAAAGGCTCCTTCTTCTTATGCTAAAGGCAGTCAAACCTTCATTTCACTGATTGAAATGAAGAGGAGATCAGGCACAGAGTCAGCATTGTAAATAAGTTCCTTGTTGTTCAATCCTAAATGGGATCCGTTTACAAGTCAAATGAAAAATAGATATGAGACCATGTACATACAACTAAACATCTGTGTGCTCACTGTGAAATTAAGTAACCCCATTGTTACTGTTCAGCCTTTGCAATGTATGATGTGTTTATTAAGTGTTTAAGATGCTTCTGAAGTCTAAGACTATCTCACAAAATGTAAAAATGTTATTTCTTTGTGATGTCCACCTCTGATATAAACCTTAAGAGACTCAGTGTTGACCTGGCTAAAAATGCCACTGTTCCCTTGCATTTTGAAGCTGTGAGTATCACCAGTTTTTGCCAAACATCTCTTCGAAAATAAAATCTCTTTGATTGTATTCAGAACTTCCTATTTGGAGGTTTCTGAACTGGGACTGCAGAGGGAATAGTCATGATTTCAGGATGTCAGCACTGCAAGTGCTACAAGGAGTTTGGAAACCTAGAGAATTTCAGCAATGAAATGTGATGGGAAAAAAAGTTAACAAAATCTTTTGTAAGTTTTGGGGGAAAAAAAAAAAAAAAGAGTGGATTCATTTTTATGTTTCATTATTAAAAAATATTATTTTCCTAACTGATGTTGCATTAATTAGTTTAAAGACAGCTTCTGTGACTGTCACATTTATGTGACAAACAAACTTTTTTTTTTTGAAAACTTTAAATGTTTGTACTAATCTTGAGGGCAAACTAGTAAGAATTTTAGATGCCCATGTGAGGAGAAAAAGAACTGTAGAAAAAAAGAGTCTTGCTGCCTTTGCAGGGATAATTAACAGCATCTAAACCTTTCCTAGAGGTAAGAGCATCCCCTTAAAATATTTGCCTACCTCTTGTTTCAGCAGCAGCCTGAAAAAGCCCTTGAAGCTTTGAGAGTGAAAAGGCTCCTATTCTGCCTGCACTCAGCTGAGGAAAAAAAAATCCCAGCTCCCAGCCTTCAGACTGTTCTGCAGCATTAGCAATAATGGAAGAGCTTCTCATGCATATACATTGAAATATGTACAATTCTCTCATTTAGATGTTATGTTTTGATATACTTTATAAATTGTAAACCTGATATTCCCTAATTTTGCAGTATTGGATAGCAAAAAACCCTTTTTTGTGTTGGAGTTCTTATACTAGTGAATGCAATGTCCAGCAAAAAGCAGTGTTGTATTCCTGTTCATATCTTCTTTATAGGCCTAAAACTCGTGAGATTTTTTTTTATTCATATATTGATGAGGGTATTATTTTTCCAGTTAAATAATAATGCAATCTTATAAAGGGTTTGGTAACAATGGAAAATTTTCACTGTGATTGGGCTAATAAACCTATGCCAAGAGCTCCCTCTATGTACCATGAAAAGGACACTAGCAAATGCATTGCTTGGAATATGCATTTCTCTTCCAGAGAAAGATATTATTAAGGAAAAATAATCACTTCTGTGCCATTTAATTTGTCTACAGTGAGGATTAAGAAAGTTGCAATAAATAAACATTATTGGTGTTACCTGCATAATTATAGTGATACATTTTCTGTCTAAAATTTCCTTGATTATTTACTGTAAAACTCAGGCTAATTCATTCAGTTTCCTCCTAATCCCATTTGACATACATAGATTATTGTAATGCAGATACACAAAATGGAACAATGCAATAAAAAGACAGTAACTAATGTTATCTGTCTAAAGCTGGGAAAGGAAAGAAGAGGGAGCATGGAGGATTATCTCTAATGAGAGCTGTACATCTGCTTGAAAAAGAGTGATACAACATTAAAAGAAAAGCAGCACTGTTAACTGGGGAGGGCACTAAAGAAGAAATCAAGAGGTTTTTAGCCTCCTTTAACTTGTTGCTTCTTTTCTGTGTGACAGCAGATGGATGCCATCCTCTCCCAGTCTTACTGCCTTCCCTCCCTTCTCTGTTTAACTCCTGGAAAGTCAAAGTGGGTTTGATCTTTCACCGTGGGCTGAGATGTGGTTGTCACCTATGGGCTGTGCATGTTAAACATAATTCAACTGATTACTGTGTGTTGGATGAACTGAGATAATCTTTGCACAGAGCTGTAAAAAGAAGGAAAAATGTGATTTTTTTTTTCCAAATTATTTCATAGCAGGTTATACAAGGTGATGTTGCATTTTTCCATAGGCTGAAGTGTACTTGCAGTCCCTGGTGCTCAGCTGACACACAGGCAAGCTGTTAAACTGCAGACGTTTGGCTTTGACTTTAACCATGGGTGGTGCCTGCACAAATTTGTCTTGATAGATGCTTTTTGCCACCAGCTTCCTAAAACTAACAGGAGAATTAGTGGGTGCACTTAGACCTGAATTCAGATCGATTCCACTAAGTACTTTTTACTTAATTAATGGAAAGTGATCTGCTTTTGAATTGGGGAGAAAATAAATGAAACTGCACACACAGAAAACAAGCAACAGCTTTTTCTTTCTCTTTTTATCTTGTGTGTGTGTGTGTGTGTCTGTAGATTCACAGTTAGTTATTGGGCATGTCTGCTTGCCAAAGAATTTATCAAGTACATTAAGGAGTCAGAACAGGACATAATCACTGTGTGGAAGTTTATTTGGCAGAGTGAGTCAGAAACGCACACCCTTATTGTGTTGTTGAAGTTTAAAATTAAACATTATTTTTCGTGGAAAGGAGGCAAGGCAAAACAAGGCAAGGCAAGGCAGATTAGGTTCATTCTGCAATTCTGAAAGGATATTTTAGAAATTTCAACCACCAAACTGTGTATGTGACTGTGTTCACATATGAGCACAGTAAGCTGGATGCACTTGGATGGATGGAAAAGGAGATGAGCCAAAGCTCAGGGAGCCCTTCTGACCTGCTCTTCCCACATTTCCCATTTTCTTCTCAATGCATATGCTCTTCCTATATGGTTTTACCATACTCTGATTCATAAACAAAGAAGTTTCAGGGGTATCCCTCTTAGACAATCCTCTCCTCCCAAAAGTTTGCAAGACACAAAGCTGCTACTCTCTTCTATAATTATGTCTTCTAATTTACTGTTTCCTAGATGATACAGTGGAAAACATCTTCTCTCACCCCATACTATTATTAATAGTATATTATCAGTAATTGTGATTCATTAATAACAATTTAATATCAATAGAGTAATAATATTTATTGATAAAAATTATTAATAATATTGCTAGTACTAACTAGTTTTAATATATCCATGTGCCTCAGAAAATTTGCAGCTGAATTGATGGAATCAAACATGAAACAAAGCATTTAATTCCCAGAAACTGAGGGTCTCAGGCTCCAGACCACCACAGCACTGTGCTGTCAACTGCCCCTTCCATGAGACATGAAATTACAGCAGTTTTCACTGCAGCCAAACTTCCGGTCCCCAAAGCCCTCCATCCCATCCATCCTGCCCACACCTCTGATTTGGCTCTTTTCTCATCCCTTGCTGTCTCCTGTTCTCTTCAAATCCTGGCCCCGTGTCACACACTCCCCCAAATGCCATCTGTGTGGTTTCTTTCAGAACACTAAAGCAAAGCCCTTGGATAGCCCCCTATTTACTTGCTTTGAAGCTGCACTTAGAGGTCCCATCGCCTGAAACACTGCAATCAAGCTGACAACACAACCAATCAAGGTCTGACCTACAGCCGTTTCCAGGGAAACTCAAGCCACTGCCACAGAAACAGATTGTACACAGTGGAAGGAAACATATATTTTGGGTGAAGGGGAAAGAAAAAATAAAAAGAGGCATTTCAGATTTTTTTTCCCAGTACTTCTGAGTTATTACAAAGCACTTCTAAAATAATAGTAATGAAAAATGCTCTTGTTAAGAAAGATTGAGTGATGATGGTCATGTAAGTACTTAAAGCCAGGCAGAGAGCCTCTGAGAAAGACCATGAGCTAGAGCTGCTTGAGTGCTTGTTCCTACTTTGCTTCTGAGTCACTTCATAACCCTTGCCAAGTCATTGCAAGAAGATTTCCAAGTCATTAAGTCCACAGTTCCGCTGAACAATAAGTTCAGACCAAAACAGGTTGAGTACCTGGAGAAGAACACTTGGAAGAAAGCAACAAGATCATGGCCACACTGGAAACCCAGACAAAACCACTAACAGGCAAGGCCACCTCTCCTTTAAGAAATAACACCACCACATTTTACACTAATGAGTTTGCTTAGTGAGTGTATTTATAATTTGGGAAAGCTTTAAGTATTGTTTTTCCTTGGTGGAACAGTTTATTTTGGTGGAACAGTTGCTGTGATTTACAATTTACTTGTAAATCAAGTAAATTCAAATTTGCTTGTGAATCAATGTCCAGCTGCTTGAATATAGGGTGCATAAAGGAATAATCATATTCTTTGTAAAATGTCTCATGGGTGGATCAAAAGTTGTGTGCTGTAAACTAGGAGCTTTCAGTTTTAATAAAATTATCAGAATGCAATAAGGAAAAGGTGACAAGGATGTTTTTCACTGGAATGCAAAGAGGCACCTTCCAATAGAACAGGTTGCTCAAAGCCCCATCCGACCTGGCCTTGAACACTCCCAGGGATGGGATACCCACAACTTCTCTGGGCAACTTGTGCCAGGACCTCACCACTCTCATGGTAAAAATATCTTTCTAATAGCCAACCTAAAACTACTCACTTTCAGTTTAAAGCCATTCCGTCTTGTCTCATTACTGCAAACCTTTGTGAAAAATTCCTTTCCAGCTTTCTTGTGGGCTCCCTTCAAGTACTGAAAGGCTTCAATATGGCAACCCCAGAGTCTTCTCTTCTCCAGGCTGAACAATCTGTTTTCTAAGCCTTGTCCTTGCAGAGACCCTTCCTTCTAGGATGTGAGTAGTTTCATCTCACAGTAGACTTCAAATGGTCGTGTTTTAAAAACAGGTCTTTATTTCCACTGGTCATGGAGGGAGACCAGAATGATCAGCTCAGGGCTGGATGTCCAAGTCCAGTTCTCCACATTTAGTCAGACAAATTCTGCCCATCACTGACGATAAGAGTGGAATCTGGAAGAAGGTTACCAACATCAAGGAGTAAGTAATTAAAAGTTCTTTAAGATACACGTTCTGTGTGGAATTTGAGAGAAGGGTTTTGGGAGAAAGGTCAGGTGCTTTGGCTGGGGAAATTAAAGTCTCTTTCCATACTGTTGTTCTACTCTACATACAGCTACCATGGAGGACCTAGGAAACTGAGTTTTTTTCTGACTTTTGGTGATGACTAAGAGGAAGGAATTTCAGGAGGGATGAAAATGGCGTTAAGGACTTCCTCCCATGCTTTCCTGCTGTGTCTGACTAATATAACTTCAATGTGTATGTGCCTGAATAACTCATTGAACCCTATGCATAAGTTTGTCTGTGCAAGAAGTATATCATAATTACTTAAACACCAGCTCAACCTCAGTGTAATCATGTTGTCATGGTCAGTGACTGTGTCCTGGGCCAAGGCAAATAATGATGATCCTTTCAACTGGAAAGGGACTGATTTGCTATCTATCCTGGGCTCATGATGACTTCTCATGGTTTGTGACTTTTGGGCAACTGCCTGTGATTTGCACGCAGAAAAAACCCCAGAACTTATATGACAAGAAGGAGTTTGTCATTGGTGGCAAAGATGATTATAGCAAGTAGTCAGATCAGTCAGTATTTCAACAACACCACAGTTTGAAAGGAGATAAAAATGTTTGGGTTTTTTTCCAAGTAAGCACTACTTTTCTTCTACCTTGCTCCTCCTTAAGTTCAGTTCTCTGCCAGGCACTTTCTTCTTTCACAGTTCTCTTCTATCCTGTATTTTGGCTGTAGTGCAATATGTGACAATTAATAAGAACTGTGAATCAAAGCTTCCAGCTATGATGAGACAGCAGATAGATTAATTAACAGGAAAAGAGCTTTTGGGGAGGAAGAGTGAAAGGAATTTCAGTCAGACTGCTCACATTCTAATGATAATAAGAAGTCAGTTTTAACAAGAATAGTCCCGAGTTTCTCATAGGGTTCTGTCTAAACCACTGAATGTGCCAGTTACCTTTTACAGTGGCCATGAGATACATCAAATGGATCTAGGGGGAATAAGATCAATCTTGAGCTTTTAGCCATCCACTTTTATTTTTTCTTTCTGGTGTCAGCAGAACACCATCATACATTGCTTTGTCTCACATGGAAGACCTCATGCTGTGGATCTTATACAATGAAAACTCATTATTCTTATCCAGAGTATGAAATGACTTAGAATATAACCTCTCTATGCCCATAATTTGATGTCAAACATGTTGGTCAGACAGAATTGAAGGCAATGTGTTTGTTGTCTCTTGTGCCTGAGGAATAAGGAGGAATTCAACTGCACCATAAGTAGTGTAATGAAGAAACTATGGATTTGTTTTTAAATCAAGAGGCAGACAATTTCCTTTTTATAGACCAAAAGCACTTAGTTCAAATTCTTTGTAGCAGCCTTTTAAGCATGGCTCTTTATGTGCTGCTCAGCAGTTTTCACACTGTGAACAAATCATTCTTAGTAAATTATTTATAATGTCCACTGCCTTTACACCATTATACAACCCCAGTTAATGTCTCATTGGCTGTAATTAAAGAGTTAATAATTTAAAGTTTGGTGTTAGAGGTTTACTGTCAGTTAAGCAACCCCACCAATAGGTTTTGGAGGACCAAGGGCTACTAAGACTGCTGATGACTGGTCTGGCAAGAAAGAACATTATAAAGCTACATCACAAGATGAAACAGATTTGTATAAGAGACCTCACTGATGGTACTATCTTTGTTGCCATCTTCCTGGCATACGAGGAACAAGTACAGAATGGTGCTCAGAACTTCCAGTGGTTCCTTTCTCTTTCAACACCCTGTAAGCTCTCTAAGAAGAGGTTTCTTTCACACAGTGGTATTAGTTTGTGTCTGAAAGGGAAGACAGACTTAGATTGTGCCAGAAGTGAAAGCTGAAGTTCAATTTCCTCTTTCTCCCAAGATTTCTCCCACTAATACTTATGAGATGTCTAAACCCAATGATGTTGCCAAGTACAATATGATTTAAGTGGTTGCATTTATTACCCAAATTTTGTGGAGTTCAACACTAACCAGATACCTTAGACCTGGTTATTTTCAAGGTCTCTGGGCTATAGAGCTGTTGTCACTGCATCTGAAAAGCATCTCGACACTAGGCCATGCTATTCATCAGCTCCTTAATAGCATTACAACAGACAGGACAATAGCAAACATAGGTTAATAGAGCTGGGGTCTCACACAAAATCAGCAGTGATTGTAGCCTGTTCAATTTTTAATGGCAGACAGGGAAAAAACCCCAAATAATCAGAGATTTAGCTTTTATTTTTTTAATTTATTTTGTGATCTGAAAGTAAAAGCACTGTGTGCCTCCATTTAGAAAAGAATGCAAAAAGTGAGGAGCCAAAGAAGACACAAAAGCCAGCAGGTCTGATTAAGATGTTTACCTATTAGGAAAAGTCCTGAATTTTTGTCATGCCTTTGATAACCCATCTGTAGGGCCATTAGATGAAAATGGAAAGAGCACAGGAGCAGGCAGTTCCAACCAGACTCCACATTTTTGTGTGATCATGCCTCAGAGTTGTGCTGCTTCTCCTTCTCGCTTTGTCCTGGTTTCTTCTCCTCAACAGTTGCAGACTTAAGAGAAGGAATAAGGAGAGATCTCAGCTAATTCATTTTTCTGATCCCTTATGAAAAGTGGGAATCATGGGGGAATATGAGTTCCTTTTGGGGACAGTACATTAACCAGGAGACATATTAAAAGATGTAAAAGATAGGCATGACTGTCTTCTCCAACTGTGTTGCAAGAGGCACCTATTCCAGACTGAATTCCAGGTTCATTGGGAATCTCCTCTGGTGACCTGACTGAGACACTCTGCATCACACTGAGTTGAAGTTCAGACACAACCTGCATGTGTGATATTTTATATTAACTGGTTCTACACAGCTCCTTATTTGATATCTTTTGTGAAAAGGTATGTGACTCTTACCCAGTACTAAATAAGGCACTAAGGTGAGTAATTTTGATCTTGGATTCTATTTTTTAATCTCTATCCCTGAAAGTTAGTCATTACAGATTGCATGCTTTGTTGGACTTTAATTTGTCAGTTGTTGTGAACTGTAAAGCAACAATAATTAGCATTTCCAAAACCTGAAGAAATTTATCAAGATGGTTATATTAAAGAGAAAGAAGTGCTCAAGGTCCGAGGTAACAAATATATCAGATATGTCAGCATAGAAAATATTTTTTTTTTCTATCCTGGTAAAATTCTCTGGAATTCAATATAGAATCATAGAATAGAATTGATTGGGTTGGAAAAGACCTCCGAGATCATCGAGTCCAACCCTTGGTCCATCTCTAGTCCATTTACTAG
>JAWWEV010000043.1:3827853-3857780 GCA_035583235.1 Hafferia zeledoni | reverse complement strand
TTCCCTTCAGGTAGTTATAGACAGTGATGAGGTCACCTCTGAGCCTCCTCTTCTCCAGGCTAAACAACCCCAGCTCCTTCAGCCTCTCCGCATAGGGCTTGTGCTCCAGTAGTGTATCTGCTCTGCACTGAAATGAAAAAGGGTCAAAGATCTGCCCCACACTGACCAGGTAAGGCACTCACTAGGCTTTAGCTCTACTGTTACATCCATAATTTGGCTCAGTCAGAGATATATCTTGCACTTTATTAATTTCCACAAGTGCCTTGGTTGTACATATTATCTACTCCAGAATGAGTCTCCAGTTTTCCATAAGCCTGTGGTGTTTTTCCATTTAAAGTGTTTCTTTGAATGCTTCTGGAAGAATTTGGGTTGTGCACAGCAGATTTTTAATCAATAGTCACTTAACTCAACCTCTTACCAATGGGCTCTAGGATTTGAAGCCTGTCTGAAGTTTTTGCATACATAAAGATATTTCCACTTTCAGAAATATTTCTTTTTCACATGTAGGATGTATTTTTTTTTTAATTATTATTATTCTGGAAGCTAGAGCAAACTCCCTTAAAAGCTTCCACCAGATCGAGCAACAAAGGCATTAATCAAAACAGATAACAAAGGCTGTCTTTAATTTTAGCTTTCTTGTTAGCTCTGTATTGGAGAGATACGTTAACTGGATGTACAAAACATGGTTAAGAGTTATTGATCTTTGCTGAAATCCAGCCTCCAAGTATGTTTCGAAAGGTAAAAAGGAACAAATTGTGTCAAATATATAGAAAAGAGGAGTGGTAACTCTCATTATGCCACCAGCTCATTTCACTCTGACACCAGTGCTCTACCCACTGGACACATTATATTTTCTGAAAACGTATTGATTGAATACAGTGTGAGGTTTTGTTTGCTGAAATTCATTGCTTAAAATTGTTCCCAGGATATTTACTATTATTATGTCTTTCCCATTTCTTTGGCTGTTTTGCTGTTTCTCCAGTTGATAACCCTGTTATTCCCCCACGCTTAATCCTCTCCTGGACTCTGCTGTTTGATTGTGTGGGGGTGTTACCACCAATGATTGACTGGCCGTGTCTTTTAGTCCCTTTCTGTTTGTGTGGGTAGGGGGTTAAAGCACTGAAAAGAAGGATCAGATGCAGGTTTACAGCTCGGAACCCTGCACTTAGATGACTGACGTCATGGTAATTAGACATTGGCAAGTTCCCTGTAATGTCATTGCATGGTTATCATTACAATTTTAAATCCAAATGCGTTCTTTGCATCCTGTAGTTATTTCCAACATTTTTTTTTTCTTTTCACTGAGTTAAAAATCTCTTTTACTTCTTGAAATAGTTCAAGCTAGTCTCTGTCTACACCTGATTGTGTCTCAGCAGCTACAAAATTTCTCCTGTTCTGTGTAATCATAGGTTTACTCCTTTTTCTTTTCATCATAAATTCTTATGTATGGTGTCTGACCTGCTTGAAAGAAAATCACCACATTACCTGTAAATAGGCTTGACTGCCTTTGACACCAGGCAACTATCAGATTGATTTTCAACAGTAGTTATTCACACACAAACCTTCACAGCCTGGCACCTGCATATCTATCGAACCCTTTTGGTAGCCCTTGTTCCTTGGCATACCCTTGGGTCAATGAACAAACTGTTGCTGTTGATTGTATCTATTTGACAGCACCTCTAGGGAATAAAGAGGAAGCACAGCTACAGAATCAAAGGTTAGGAAAATTCATTAAACAAAAATAATGAATCCCTCAGTTCCTAAGCATCAGTTCGGCCAAGACATTTAATTACTTGCTGGTCTTTACTCATATCCTCTTAGTGAGGAATGTGTTTATGAACTTGTGGTAGATTGGAATGAAATAAAATTTGAATTCAGCATTTAAGAATTAAAAAAAAAAAAAAAGGAAAAAGAAGAGAAATAAAACTAAGACTTTACAGATTAAATTTTTGAAATTATTGTGGCAATCCTGATGCAAAAAGATTGCAACTATTTTAGGCATAGTTATCTAATAATTCTTGTTTTCTTTTACAAAGAGACAGTTCCTATTGATATCTAGGAGTGAGTTATGAAAGCCTCTTTATCAGTTGAAATCGGATATCTGTGCACATAAATTTACCCAAGTGCACAGCTACTGAGCACACCCCTCTGTCTGCTCCCAAGCATTTTAAAGACAATTGCGTTTCTAGTGTGAAATTGCCTAGGAGGTACTTGCAAGGTTTGCAGCTCTGTTTATTTTTTTGTCTCTACTAAGTAATGCCAGAATGAAGTCCTGAAAAAGTGAGCCCATCAAGATTATGAAACACTTAAAAATTTTCCTCAAGAGACTTCCACTCCCTTGTCATCCTCATCTTTTATGTGTCTGGGACATTCCAAAGTGTTAACGAGTGTCTTTGTCAATCCCTAGTCCCTTGCATTCTTTACCATAGAATCTTAGAACCACAGAATCACAGAATGGTTTGGGTTGGAAGGGAACTTAAAGATAGTCTTGTTCCAATGCCATGGGTGGGACACCTTCCACTAGATAAGGTGGTTCAGAGCCCCATCCAACCTGGCCTTGAACACTTCCAGTTTTGGAGTACATGCCATTTACAGAGAATAAGAACAAACAAAAAGAGAACAGAAGCAACTAAATCAGGGTAATACCACTGTTTAGTCAAACGTGTCTTATCAGTGAGTGTGGTGGGTGGCTGTTTCATAAAATGTCTCAGCATTTTTACTCAAGATTTAAACATCTTATCTTTTCCTGCTGATGTTCCTCAACTGAAAGTACCATACACTGTTGTGTGACTGTCTCAGAAAAGTGCAGGTGGATATGAAGAACATAAAAGTGAAAGTCATAATGCATAATTTAAATGTCATAACATTTATTTAAGGGTATTAAAAACTGAGACATATTTGTGATCAGCTAGACTGGGGTTAAGCTTTTGGTTTTGGGTTTTTTTTTTCCCCTCTAGAATGAAATTTCTCTTATGAGTTTTTTCATAGACTCAAGAGTGACTTATGACATAACTTATCTGCCAATATCGTTTCAATGGCACTGTAGGGGTGCAGTGGTTTATTGAACTGTGTGTCCCTTGGGATCCAGGAAATGGAGAGTTTATGTCTGCCACTTGCCTAATTGTAAATTATCTCTATTTCTGCTTCCCAGTTTCTTTTCTTCTTTCATCAGGACGGAGAAAAAGCTATTGTTTGCTTTGTAAGAGGTCTTCCAGTTTCCTGGCAGCCTGATATTTTTGAGCAACTGCATTTTCAAAGATACTAGTTCCTTTGTTGAAATGAAACCCTTCAAAATCAATCAGAGTTAAAAAATCCAAGTTCATTATCTCCTTGGCTGATTATTTCTGTGTTTTGGACAGTCCTATGTTCCTTCTGTCAAAATGAGAAAAACTCCCTTGAAGCGACTTTATTAATGCATCTAAGAAAAAAGACACCACTGTTCTCACCTTCGATGGCACAAATCTCTTCAACTTCTCCAAAAACATCTGTGTCTACTCCAGTGGATAATTCTGACATTGTTGTGCATCCTGTGATTGTTATTATGGGATGTGTGCAGATGGTCCCCGTTTGCAATATAGTATGAATACTGACAGCAGAGTTAGCACACTTCCCTTGGAGTCAGTCTATCCAGATTCTTGGAAGATAACTCTTTCATAACTTGGATTTGACTCAAGGATTTTTTTATATATTGAAATAAAAGGGATGATCCTCCTGATAATAGCATGCATTTCCTGAAAAAAATGTTAAAGTACTTTTTGTTCTTTTTATCTTTTTTCTTCCACTTAGGTTTGGGAGGAGAATGTCTGACATCCATTACCTGATGCAGGATAGATTTATGGGATGTTAATGCCCTTTACATTACTTTTCAGCTTGTCAGAGCTTAAATTCTGAGACAAGTTCTCTTTAAAGGAGACCAGAAAGAAACAGAAGTAATGATGAAAATAAATATTTTGGAAAGTCCCTTGAGATGATCTGTTCTTTCTAACAGAAAAGATTTATTTTTCTATATTTCAGTTTTTCACTAATAAAACACAAAGGATAAGAAATATATCTGAAAGTCATGGAGCTTAGGGACTCCAGTGAGTAATATCTGCAAAATGAAGATGTTTCAGAGGTGTATGTTTGCTACCAAAACACAGGGTAGCCTCTGTGTATTCCACTGCCTGCTATTGCAGTTGTTGCTGGTTGGAATCATCCTTTGAAGGTTGCTTTGTGACCTGTGTGAAATGAATTTAGCACCCACCAGCAATTATTGTGCTGACTGTTCTCTGCTTTATATAAAGTCATATTGGTAGTGTTTTGGATCACCTTTGACACCTCAGAGACAATGTGAGCATGACAAACTCTTTTACAACTCCACTGCAAGTTTGTTTCCTGTTGTACTAAAGCAGAATGATGAGCGACCAAAAGTAAACTTGCATTGCTCTTCCTTACTCCCTGTGTGCTCTTGGGATGTCAAAACATTGGATACAGCATGGGTTTTCTATTAAATTTTAAGATTGTCTGGCACCAAGACCACCCTCCGTGCAATGACTCACATTCACACTCTTAAACCTTTTCCCCTCAAAGACAGCACAATTGCTTTCTAGTTGTCTATTGGAAATAGTCCCTGGTCTGTGCTAGATCTCAGGCTGTGTTTGGGAAATGCTTGGGGGATATTTGTTTCCTTTTATGGAAGCATTGCCAGGGATTTCTCTAACAACCTAGTAGCTTGAGGTAGCTTGAGGAACATTTGCTGGTATAATCTAATTTAGTAGTGTTGATGGAACAGGTCTGCCCTTGTGGAACTGCTGAGTAGCAGTGAAATCCCTTTCTGGGCACATCACTGGATAATAAGGCACAAAGATATCTTAAGATGATCCATAAAATGATTATAATACTTGTACTATCCTGTTTGTGCAGCACATGAAATGTTGGGGCCTCTGTTGAAAATGCTGACCTCAATTTTGTACTAAAACTAAAAAGGAGGGTCAGGGGAGAAAATTACTGTGTTGGTTTTGGTTGGGATAGTGTTGGTTTTCTTCACAGTAGCTGGTATGAGACCATGTTTTGAATTTGAGCTGAAAACCACATTGATAACTAGAGGATACTTTTGTTATTGCTGGGCAGGGCTTACACACAATCAAGGCCTTTTCTGTTCCACACCCCACCAGTGAGGAGGCTGGGAATGCACAAGGAGCTGAGAGGCGACAGCCAGGACAGCTGACCCAAAATTACGCAAGGGATATTCCATAACATATGACATCATGCTCAGCAATAACAGCAGGGGGAAGAGGAAGGAAGTGGGAGACATTCAGAGAAATGGTGTTTGTCTCCCCAGGTCAATGATACCTGTGCTAAAACCCTGTTTCCTGGGTAGCCTGCCTGTCCATGGAAAGCAATGAATTAGTTCCTCAGTCTGTTTTGCTTGTGCGTGCAGCTTTTGCTTTACTTACTAAACTGTTTTTATCTCAACCCACAAGTTTTCTCACTTTAACCCTTCACTCCCCCACTTCCCTGGGTGGGAGTGAGTGAGCAGCTGTTTGGGTCTGAGCTCCTGGCCATGACTAAACAGGACACTAACTGACTGGTATTGGAGTCTGAGATTTGGGAAATGCCCTACTAAGACTTCTGGACCAAATCAGGCAGGATTGCAATAGAAAGAGCATGAAAGAGGAACAAATGTTCTGAAAGGGATTAAAAAACCCCACTTATTCTGGAAGACGTTAGCCAAGATTACTGAAGAGTAGTAGAAAAGAATCCTTTGCAATGGGGAGGTTATGTCACAAACAATCCCTTTTTAGACTAAAATCTCTTTATATTTGCACTTGGCTGTGTCACACATTTCCAACAGACTGTTCTCTGTTTTCACTACAGGACAGATGACACCTGTGTGTGACATCTGAGGAGGGTCAAAAGCCTACTACAAGTAAGAGCTGGAGATTTTTTAAAATTTGACTCTATCTGCCTAAATCTCTCTAGTTTTAATATTAGGGAAAAAAATGTCCTGGAGTGACCTTACTAACAGCAAACTCTTTCCAGACTGGCAGCAAAAATCTACCAAATCAGAAAAAAAATACCAGATCAAACAATTAGGAAAAAAATTGAGCCATTTTACTGTCTTAGAGATCTGAATTACCTAGTGAGATGGTTGTGATCAGTAGTTATAAGAGGATCAAAAAAAAAGAAATGGCCAAATTAAATGGTAAAAAAAATTTAAAAAATAGAAAAATAGAAGGTTAAAAAAAATCATTTATGAAGCAGACAGATAATTTCAAAAAGCTTTCATACCAGGAATAGGGCACCATTACAATGAGAAAACCTTTAATTATGTTGTAAAGGTCTGATATTCCACTGAAATGTCATTTCAAAATAAACTTCTAACAGTTAATTATCAGTGATATTTAACTTGTGGGAAAATTAAATATCACCACATACTCCTGTGATCATTTTATTGCTTTTGTAGACATTTTAATATTTTAATGGTTTCCAAGTAACAATGAAAAAGACATGCCACCAAGTGTGTTTTCTTGGCTTTCTGTGGATAATCATATAACCTTTTCTTTGTCTTCTTCACACAACACAGACCTCTGAGTCAGTGAGGGACAGGACTGAAAGGAAACCATTTGGGAATAAACATTGTTCTGATTCCCTTAGCCAGCATGATTCCTGGGAAGGAAGTTTTATTAACTGTGGTAACTAGAAATATAATGCCGAATGAACAAATATTGAAACCCTACTAGTATTCAGTCGGAAAATCAGATGAATGTGCAGTGTTCCAGTTAGTGATCTATGTATTATCCAAAGCTTATACAATGTGCTGTACAATTGGACCTTAGTGATCCCGGTCATGCACAGCCTGGGAGGCTGGAACAGGAAACCTTCTGTGTTCTTGTATAAATCAATATTATACAAGCTAAAGGACTGAGATTGTCAGGCAAAGGTTTGAATTTTAAGTCCAGAAAGGAATATTATGTGAATAATCAGCTCTTTGATTGATTTGGCTTTAAAAATGGATTGGGCCAACTCACCACAACTGGCTGGGTGTTATTAATTTGTCTCCATGATGAGCCAATGAAAACATGAATCATTAAGGGGATTTGGCTCAAAAAGGCTGGTTTGTCCATCCCTGCAATATTTATTCGCCTGTTTCTAGCAGTTGCTTCTAGATCCAAACATTGTGCCACAAAAAGTTCCAAAATAAATACTGCTACCTTAAAATAGTCTTATCATCCTGAGATGGGCACTATAAACACATGTAGGAAGAGGACAGTAGAGCAATTGTAAAATCCATAGAGGCCTTACTGTTTTGTTGTGTATTAGCTGAGATGCTTATCAAATTCTGATCTCCAGGGCCTTTAAATAAAGTTATGACAAAAGTCCTGGAAATTGAAGGCAATGGAATTTCTGACAAAGTCAACAATGTTCTGCATGGAATAACAAAATAAATAATTTTGCTTGTGTGCAGAAAGCAAAAAACACTTTTGAGTTAGAACTTAGAGGACTGTTGTTGACTTCTTTAATGTGCAATGGGCTTCTGCATCTTTCATCAAGTTTCATGGACTCCTAAGGTCATATTGTGTAAGTGCTTAATGCCCCCGAGTTCTGTGCCTTAGTTCCTGTTGCGCAAACTGACAAAAATACTCCTCAGGAAAACTCTTACAATACAGAGAGCAAAAGATATGGTGATGCTGTCAGACACGGTGATGCTGTCAGACACAAGGTTCACTGACAGGCAGAAAGGGCAGCCAGTTTTTTGGAAATAATGCTATCACAGAATGGCTTGGGTTGGAAGGGACCTTAAAGATCATCTAGTTCCAACCCTTCTGCTATGGGAATTAGTACATCTGCACCCATAAAATTAAGCTTTTCAGAATACAAGAGAAATTGCTTTAGTGAGTGTTTTATTTTCCTTGGAGCTTCCTGGTAGTAAACCTTCTTATGTTCACATGTTCAAAGGTCTGTGTAAAACCTGCTCCCCTCGAAGCAGTTGGAGGTATGTCAGGTAATTTCACTTGTAGGCAGGTGGCATCACAGGGAGCGTCACCGGCATTTTAAAGGACTGGTTAAGAATCTGGCTATTCAAATGAAGAGTTATCTCTGAAGAGACAGGCAAAAGAAATTGCTAGAACATTTTTTCTTCTAGTAAAAAGCTCACAGTAGGGTCCAGAGGTCTGTTAGGATAATCACAGCATTTTCTCCCTCTTTTGCTTGAATACAGGTTTGCTTCCAGTAAGAGATTCAAAATCTGATTTGGACAGTTTTTAGCCCCAACTTGGTCTCCCTTTCCTCCCCAAAGGCAGCCAATAACAACTCTTTTCCTCAAAAAATCCTTTCTGTCCTTAAATTTAAATTCCATGTCTTAGCACTAAGCCAGATATCGAGGGGATGTGAACTGGAGTCAATTGATCTATGTGGATTTATCTCTGCTAAAGATTTTTCTTACCATTATTTATCAAACGCAGTCATAGTACTTTGCTGAGCAGAGGAGAAGCACAAACAGTCCACAGTAGAAGTGAAGATGGTATCGCTACCTAAACCAACTCATATTTGACACTGGACTGTGCTATGACTTCATCAGAAAATTGTATTTTATATTCACCTTTGCAAAGATATATATATCTATGCAAACTAATGGTTATAGAGAATTATACCTTTATTTCTGCAATCTCTTTTTTTTTTTTTTACCTTTAACCTTTGCAAAATGTTGTAGTTTTCTATCATTCTGAATTACTACAGATTCAATCTCATGTTTTCATTCCTTCAGGTCCTCAGATAAAATTCTGTTGCAAATATAATGAGCTGCACAACTAGAGATGAAAGGCAGGGGAGAACTAATGCATGGAGATGGTTTGAAGTGTATTGAACTAACTTGTTCCATCAAGGTCAACCAGTTTAAATTTCCAAAGAAAGTGGATTTCCAAAGAAAATCAACAATTGCTTTCAATCCATTTTGAAAGACTTCCCAAGTCTTAAAACCCACAGAGAAATGTTTCTTGTTAATTTTGTGTTTTGAAAGGCATTAAACAAACCTCCAACTAAGATAAACAATTGTCTGTTTCTAAAGTAAACAATAAATTGTTGCATAGTGAACATTTTTTGTGCATTTTTTATTTATTTTTTTAAAGTAGAAATATTATTGCTTGTGATTTTTTTAAACATATCAAAAGTGGCTACACAAGAACAAGAAAATTGCAAAATATTGAATTTTATATGTTGGCTAAAACTCTGATTCTGGAGGTAGTGAAAAATAACAGTTAAAATAAATTCTGTTTAGTATAAAATTATTTTTCGTGACCTTTTTGGAGTTTGAGAGAGTGACAGGGAATAAGCCAAAGCTTAAGATCTGGTAACAGATGAGTAGTTATGTTGGGAGAGATTCTCAACTGGCTGAAGTCTCTTAAAGTCCCATTGTCTCACTTAGAACATTTTAACTCAGAGCATAAATAAGTTTTATGTACCAGATCTTCCGCAATTGTTGCCAACTCTAGAGTGAAGTTTACAGGAAATAGTGGAAAGAAAACCTACACAGTGGCTCAGAACAGAAGCTATTATGTGAAAAGTTTTGGCATGAGCTGAGCAGAACAGACAACATGATCAACATGATCCATCTTATATTTAAAATCTCACGTCTAAATCAAGATTTTATTACAGTTCCTTCATGTTCACTACACTAACATCTGTCTTCAAGCTTATACTTTTGTTTTTCTTTTTTATTGGGGTATTAAGGAGCACAATAGAAGATATTCTGAGTTAATAGTGGTCAGCTGATTTTTTTCCATGTTAGAAGAAGATAGAATATTCAGATGTTTTGTACAATAAATTCAGCCCCTCTTTTTCCCAGTATCTGCTATCATGCCTTAGTTTACCCAGATATTTGGGAAACCTGAGTAAAGGATAAAGTCAGAACACTTATTCTTACAAAATAATTATTTAGAAACTGAAAATGAAGACAAGAAATGGGTGCTACAGCTGAAAATTCTGTAAGTATTCCTTTTCTTCCTAAAATTTACATATAGACACATGTTGGAGAAGAAAAGGCTCCAGGAAGACCTTACAGAAGACTTCCAGTACCTAAAGGGGCTTAAAGAGAGCTGGAGAGGGGCTTTTAAACAGGGCATGGAGTGATAGGACAAAGGGGAATGGCTTCAGGCTGAAGGAGGATAGATTTAGATTGGATAGTGGGAAGAAATTAATTATTACGTGGGTGGTGAGGTGGTGAGGCACTGGCAAAGGTTTCCCAGAGAAGCAGTGGATGCCTCATCCCTGAAAGTGTTGAAGGCCAGGTTGGATGAGGCTTTGAGCAACCTGGTCTAGGGGAGGGTGTCCAGGCCTATGGCAGGGGTGTCAGAACTAAGATACCTTCCAACCCAAACCACTCTATGCTTCTATAATTGCATGTGTGTACATACACACGGACACAGACATACAGCTGAGGTCAATGGACCTCCATCCATTTATATCACTTCTAGACCTCTCCATTATATCAGGATGGAATTATACTGCCTTGCAGCACCCTTATTGATTCCATCAGCAGCACAGAGTGATTTGAACTTATGAAGTAACTCCCAGTGATATGGAAAAAATACTGAAGGGAACACAGTGAGTTGATGGGATGGGCTTTTCACTCTACTCCTGTTGAGTGAAGGCTGAAGTAAAAGGAGCAGGCGGTTGCTCAAAAAACTTGGGCAGAACTTTGACCAGGCAGGAATTATATTGAAAAAAACCCCCTGGTTAAGAGCAGAAAGAGCTAATACAAACAATACTGGGAAAGGGTTAGCAAGTGTCGAGGAGTAGAAACATTGTGAGGTGCAACTGCGAGACTCAAAGGATATGAAAGAACTGGTTTGACTTTCTGCCCTCCATCTGCCAGTACGAACTCATACGTATAATATAGGTTGCCATTTCCAGCACAGGTTTTGTGGTTCTAACCTTCTGGCAAACATATAAAAAACCCATTACAGTGCGAGCCAAACTCCTGTCAGCAGCCTGAGGAGAAGGATACAGCTCTGGCTTCTCTAATTTTGCATACAACCCAGATGGAAGTACAAGCACTTCTATGTTGAAGTGCCAAACAACTCTCCCAAGGCTTATATTATCTTTTCTTCGTCTTGCCTCAGAAAAACTTCCCTGTTTCTGGGGACTCCGCAGCTGTGTGCACTCCAGTGAAAGGCTGTGCCTGGCCAGCCAAGTCCTGTGGATTTGCTTTCCACCTCCTGTAATGAGGCTTCCCCTCCCTCTCAGTCCCACCAAGGATTGTTCAACAAGGAAATGCAGCTGCAGAATCTTCACGGATTCTTTAAAGCAATATTTAAAGGCAAAGTCCCTCATTTTCTGGAAGCAAGCCACATTGCAAACAAAAAGACACCAAAGCAATCCTGCAATAACTGCCTAGGAGAAAGATGGGGAAAATAATATGGGGAGGTTGTAAGAGGAAAAGAGTAATTTAACACAGTTGATAGCTTTTAAACATGAATGTGTGCCTTAATTCTCTTGCTTTAACCTTGCCTTTGGCATGACTTTTTATGAAGAACATACAGTTTGAGCTTCAGGTTTCTGTAAATCAGAGGATTAAGACACAAAAGTGGAATATAGAATGATTACTACACCAAAATCATTAACATCAAATACAGTCATGCCTATAAATAGTGTTTCATTAAATATACTTTAAGTAATATTGGCTAATATAATCTCTTACTTCCTTGTAAAGTCAAATGTTGATTTCAGAAAAGAAGTGACCTCCAAGAAAGGACTATATCAATAAATTCATCTTACTTTAGTGCCAGGATATGCCTTTTTTTTCCTTTGGAGCAAGAATAAATGTAGTCTTCCTAATTTGATAGCACAGTGCCTGAGGTAGTATTCAAGGGGTAGAGAATAAATAAGGAGGTAATATAAAGGTGTAATTTGACCAGGTAGGTGTAAGAAGAAGAGCCTTGTTTGCAACTCAGTCAGTAAGAGGAAGAAATTTCTGCTGTATCAATTCTATGTACTGGACTATATGGGCATTTTCCTTCCTGCATTCAAAGTCCAATTCTCAAAATCTTGGCTTTCTTCAAATAGATAACTTCTGGGTAAAAATTTCTTTGCCCTCAAATATCACAGAATTCAGTGTAGGGGAGAATAGGGTAATCAATAATCTTTGTAAACTCTATGTTATTGTACAGAATGCATCTTTTCTTCCTGGTGACTTCAAGACTAAACCATTCACCTTTCTGCTTATCCTGGGGTGCCCTGGGGCACATCTATAGCTTTTCCTGTGAAAAGAATACTAAGCTACAAGCAACTCTTCACACCTCAGCCTAAATGGGCCTGGGATGTTTGGATATCCCTTCTTGCTCTCATGTCAGAGAGAAGATAACTGGGGTACTTCCTTGCAGAAAAAACCTGTAGTTCTTCCTAAAAGGACTCTAATATAATTTTCTGCATTGGAATTCAGTCAGCCTTCAGCTCAGGCTGCACATAGACTTTTGAGGAAAAAGATGCCCTGGATTACAGCTCAGGCCATGGACACTGTTGGAATTCTAAGAACAGCTAAGATAATTTTTCAGTGTTATACTGTAGTTCCAACAGTAGCAGCCCTAAACATAAAATCAATAGCCTGTCCTACCATAAATTCCATCCATTCTCCTAAACAAGTTGCATAGTGTGTCTATATCTAGTTGTACATCTTAAACTAGGAATAAAAGAACACATCATTTTTTTTTTTTTTTTTTTCTCAGAGAGGAAGTAAGAATAAACTCAAGAGAACTGTAAAGATATTATCAAAGCAAGCAACTATATGGAATATATCTGTGTTGCCATGGGCAAAAGGGCAGCTTGTTTTGATAATTGTTGATTGCACTGAATTGCATTGACGTTCTCTTAGGCATTTGAGGGATTTAATTTTATATCATTCAAGTTAGGTTGAGATATCCTGAAAAGTGGCTAATTTGAAATGTAATACATAAATCTAAATAACACTTCCTTCATGACACATGTATTTTTTATAGAAAATTTCTTTAGATAACAGGAAAAAAAATATTAAAGAATGGCAGGAAATTTTTTGCTTCATTCTACCCTGGCTGCAATAATTAAGACTCTGTTATTCATACTTATCTGTAGCAGCTGTAGCATCATTTTCAAAGCCACTAGATGTGTATAGTGGGGATATTAAATCAGAATCAATGGGTCTGGGAATGGGAAATTCTTTTTCATTTTTATGCATCCTTTTGCCACAAGTAAACATTTTTTAAAGAATTTAGTGTTAATTTGTTAATTTAGAATTTAAAATGGCAACTGTACTGGTTTCTATATATAGTTATCTTTTTCTTCCAGATAGATTTAAATATTTTAAACCTAATTTATATTTGGAAGTTTCCTATTTGATGCCTACATCTGGTGATTGCTCTGAGAGAAGTCACTTCAGCACAGCCCATCATTTATGAAGAGCCTTCCTGAGAAACCTCAATTTTTCTGTTCTGTGCAAGCTGGCTGGCTATTATGACTTATTGCTAACTGAGAACAGGGTTCATGAGTAGCTGCTGGGATGACCTGAAGGAGTAAACCTCAAACCTCCAAAAGAAATAAAGTCTTTTACTGCCTGACTGATGGATGATAATAATCACACACACTCATGTAGCACTACTATTGCAGTTGTTATTATTTCAGCATGTAAGATAGGGCTGGAATTTCAGGCAGGAATAAAAAAAATAGTTTTTTATAAGTAACATCTAGGAAAAAATATCACCCAAAAATAAAAAGAATATCATAGAACAGGAGTAACCAACATGCACCATGGTCCAGATGCCAGCAATCATTAAATCACTGGATTCAATTACATAAATTTCAACGTGGAGCTGTGGCAATGATCAGAAGGACAAAATCCTACAGTCTACAGGAAAAGACTGTTTAAACAGGGTCTAAAAGAAGAGTAAGAGATGCTTACTTGATAAAACTAAAAAGGTGGGAAGATGCTTCATATTTAAAGTGCAAAACTTGTTCCTGGCCGTTGCAATCAGGACAAGTGCAATGGATGTTTAATTGCAAAAACAAAGATTAAAATTTAATGCTAAGAAAATTGAATGTTAAGAAAATCTTTTTAACAATGGGGTTAGTGAAGCGCAAAATATGTTTCCCTATTGCTTACAGTCTTCAGCCACCTCCATAAGAGGTTTTTAAAATAAGCCAGGAAAGAAGCTGTGAGATGTGATATAAATATGGTTCATTTTATCTCAGGAAAATGAATTTTCTAGAAAGCCTTTTGTGATCCTTTACAGACTGAAGAATCTATGACTGAGCATGAAGTAAAACCAGACCTCACATCATGCTACATAAAGAGTACAAACTTCCTCAACAACCATAAATCCTCTGTCAGTTTATCAGTTAACTCATCCTATGCACTGATCACATTGTTGGACCTTCTCCAGCTCCTTACAGCAAGTGGGTTGAAAGACAAAAACAAGGGACCTAAGGGAGACTAAAGAAAATAACTAAATATTTTTCTCTCTTGTTGTAGTGGTATGTCTGCTATCTTGACAATCAAATAATATTAGAAAATTTATAGAAGGAATTAGCCTTTTTTGTTTTTGCAAAAGCTGAAGCAGTAAGAAAGGAGACAAGAATGTGGCCATAAAGAGACGGGAAGAAATATGAGCAAGACACATGTCTTTTATTCTAGGAAAACCTTTGGTTTAGAGAAAAATACTGTTTCTTCCCATTAGCTTTCTGTTTACAAATATATAAACCATATAGATATTTCTAGTAAAAGTTTGTATTAATAGTTTATAGGAAGTTAATTCATATATATTAAGCCTGTCTTAGCTGAGACATTTAAGTCCAACAATAATTTGTAAACCAAATCAACCTATATTTCTGCACAGTATTAATGATATAAAAAAATGATGTAGGTCAAGCACTGGAGTAGGTTGCTCAGGGAGTTTGTGGAGATATGTCCTTGGATATCTTCAAAACCCAACTGGACAAAACCTGAGCAACCACCTGTAGGTTAATCCACTTGAGCGTGAGGAGGTGTATGCTAATCTCAGTCATTCTGTGATTTTATGTTTAATAGAAAATACAGGAAACTTCAGAGGATGTCTAAGTTTTATAACTGTTTTCTCCATTAACTATTAAAAGAACTAGGTTTCTGGTGTTGCTGTTTTAAATAAATATTCAAATTTAGTTTAAATTAATCCAGGTTAAGAGAAGGACTTTAACATCTGGGCTAATAGCCTCATGTTGTATCTGCATAATCCTATCCCACGGGCTTTTAAGAAAAATGAAATTGAGATAACTTTATTTCTTTCAGCATGCAGTGCCATTTGCAGTAGCTGGCATTTGCTACCCTTGGCACAGCCTCTGTCAAAAAACAAGCAAATATCAAAGTAACATGTTCAGTCTTTCACCTACTGTGATTTATATAAAGTAGTACCAAGGTACTTCGACAGCCAAAATAGAGGAAATGTTTGATGGGAAAACAGCTACTGAACAAGAGGGAGATGGGACTCATGGAGAATACAGTTCTCCAAGCTTTTAGACATATTGTCTGTGACTGAAGGTTCACAGAGCAGATAATCAGTCAACACAAACCATAATCTGGAACAATCCCTTTGTTTCACATTAGTCCTAATACCGACTCATATTAAAGATAAGTGCTGTCTTCTCAAAGACCATACATAATCACAATTTTCCCAATTTCTACCATAGCTTGTTCTGTGCATCAAAGTCATCTTTGTTTTACTTTTCATTCACCAAGGCTTGGTGCAAGAAATCTCACAGGCTCTCTTGCAGCATGAAAATCAGAAATGAAGATCTGTCCCAAACACTCAATACAGGGCTCTTTGTCTTGCTTTCCTACAGAAGAACCAAGTAGTGAATTCAATGAAATCTGACTTTCTCAGTCATAAGGATTCAATATTCCTAACCACACTGAATACTTCCTGATTTTCTCTCCCATGTTGGTCACAAATTGCTGGTGTCATTTTCCATTTCTTTTCTTTTCAGTTCCTTCATGTCTGTCACAAACTCTCTTGGAAGCTTTGAATCCCTCCCAGCTGCTCTTCAGTATTTGAAAGAGTACACAAACGTTTTTTGCAACGTACCACAAGAGATTTGTGGATAGTTTGTGAATTGTCACAACATACTGTGTTCTCAGAGGTGACAACTTCCTAAATGAAAATGTAAAGCTAAATTTTGAGCATTGCTACAGATGGCCAGCATAACCTTTCTTGTTTTTCAAGTTACTTTAAAATGCTTTTAATTTCCAAAATCAAGTAATATTTCTAACTTAGAAAGGTTATGAGTTATTTGAAATATCAGAACTGCACCTGGAAAGAAAGGTGAGAATGTGCAAGAGAAACAGCCCTGCAGACACCCAGCTCAGTGAGGAAGGAGGAGGAGGAGGTGCTGCAAATGTCAGAGTTGAGATTCTCCTGCAGTCCATGGTACAGCCCAAGGTGAGACAGCTGTGCCTCTGCAGCCCATGGAGGTCCATGGTGGAGCAGAGATCCACCTGCAGTCTCTGGAGGATGCCATACTGGTGAAAGTGGATGCCTGAAGGAGGTTGTGATTCCATGGGAAGCCCATGCTGGAGTAGGCTCCTAGCAGGAGAGATTAGCCCAGACTTGTGGATGGGAAGAGTTTGAGGAGTTCTCCTCCCCTTGAGGAGGAGGGAGAAGAAGAGACAATGTGCGATGAACTGATGGCAGCCCCCATTCCCTGTCTCCCTGTGCTAATGGGGGAAAGTGCTAGGGAAACTTTGGTGGGCACCTGGTGTTCAAACAGGGTCACCCTCCCACAGTAACAAGACTTTGGTCTTGTACGGAAAAGCTGCCTGAAAAAAATACTCAGTATCATGTCCCATAGGATGACAAGAGACCAATTTTCAAATCAAGATGGAGCTTGGTTAAGTTAATGTTTTAAGGCAAGAAAACCATGAGGCCTTTAATCTCTGCCTAACTAAGAGAACACAGCTGCAAAACTTTTATACTTTTTTTGTACTTATCTAACCTTTTTTTCCAATCTTATTAAATGTTTCCTCAATTACCTTCTGCAACAGCAGACTCCTTCCTGGAAAGTTGTTCATGCACAGTGCAAATACATGCACTCATTTAAAGTTTATTGCTTTTAATTTCATCTATGGTGTATGTGGAGTGAGTTGTGTCTCCCAAAACAGCTCATAAGTTATGAAGGTTTGATTTAAAAAAATAAACTGAAGCTTTATATTTTGAAACCATTTTCACTGTCAAAGCTACAAAAAGAACTTGTGAGTGAAGTCTGTTGTGATATCAGCTGTTGAAGGCAGACAAGACTCCTTTTTTGCAGGGAAAATGTTGCATTTGGCATTTCTCTTTTCAGGGCGGCTCTGTACCAGCACTGATACAATTATGAGAGTTCAAAACTAATAGCAAGGAAAACTGACTTACACTACATTCATTTTTGAAGGTAGGTCCATGACTGGCAGGAAAACAGCTGATGTTGGTGACCTCTGGGTTTTCATCATTAGCCTTGAGGATGTGTGAGGCATTAAAAAGGAATAAAGGAATGCTGTCACTGTTCAACAGTTTGCGTGTCTATGCGCTCTAAAAAAAGTCCTGCTCTTGACACTAAAATCCACTTTCTCATACTACACCCACACCAGGTTTTCTTACTGAGAGATGCAGCACCAGTCCTCCACCCACTGACCAACTGACTTCGCAATTTTTGACATCTCTGAGACCAAGTTAATTTAGGTGATGGAGTTTTTCCACACAGAGGGTTTGCTCCAGAGTTCGCGAAGTTGATGAAATTCCTCCTGTTTATTTCACTGGTTGTTGCATCTGGTGAGCAAAGAACAAAGGTTCCTACTTTAAGTTCATGTTATTTCTCGTTAAAAGGAAAAGAACCCAGTGTAAACAAATGATGACCTACAAAAGAAGGCAATTTCAAGAGTGCTCACCTGATGGGATTGCATCAGCTGTCTTCTAATAAAATTACATTCATGCCATGCCAATGTCAATCTGGCATATGGAAGACACATTTGGAGGTCTGCTTTGATGCTTCTCAGGGGGGTAGGAAACACTGAATTTGACCATATCAAGGCTCAGGGCAGAGCTAAACCACAAGTGGAGAAACTGAAGAAAGTGGTAAAACTAAAGCAGCTATCTATGATTCAAAACCCTTGGATATAAATTTTTCTGCTCCTCCTGTCAACAGAGCATGAGAAGGGTGAAAACAGCAACATTTCAACATTTCCTGATACAAGTTGAACCCATTCACCACAAAAGCAGTTATTATCCTATATTTGTTGAATGTCCTCCTCCAGTATCATCAGTCACAGCATCTAACCTGATTTTCCTACAGTCTTGCAGGGAATGAGAAGTCAAGGAAGATTAGATGCTTCCTCAGCAACTCTGTTGCTTATCCCTAGAGCTTCCCATGATACCTGTTATATAAAATTACAGCAGTTTCATGACTGGTTTTGATTTCTGCAAGGAAACTCTTTTAGTGCTGTCTAACATGTAGAAGTCTCTAAAAATGTACATAAACTCTGGGGAATGTCACCTGAGACAAAAGAGGATTTTGAGTTAACCCACCGAGATCACAAACTTGGGATGAGAAAAACCACTGTGGTTTGTTTTTGTTTTGTTTTTGGTTTTGTTTTTGGTTGGGTTTTTTGTTGTTTTTTTTTTGTTTTTTTTTTTTTGGTTTTTTTTTTTTTTTAAGGAGAAAAGAGCTCATCTATATATATTAAGAACCTATCTTAGTTTTTAAAATGGAATAAGGGAGAGCTTATTCATTCCTTTGAAAGAATGTTCTCAGAGAAAGATGTGGCTTGTGTGTCAAAATGAGTGACTTTTACAGAACTTCATAATTTTTCTTTTAACATTCAAATGTGTATATCTCAAAAAGTATCCTGAAATTTGTATTCCTAAATACAGCTCTCATCTCCCTCTGCCTACACCACCTGCCATTTCAGATTTCTAAAATGGAGTAGGAAAGAAAACACTTAGAGAAACTTCAGGTTGATCTTCTCTCCACTCATATAGTTTATATTACTTTTTTCCTGTTACTCTTCTACCCAGCTTAATCAATTCTGTTTTGTTAAATGTCTTTCACAGAATCCCTCCTCTCCACCACCTATGCTTCTCATCTTTTCTGTTGCCCTTCTCAGGACTTTCCTATTTCCTTCCCTTAGTTTTTAGAACAAACTGTTCAAACTCAAATGTGCTTTGGTGAGTGAATGCAAGTACTCTTATAATAGCCTGAATATTTGGTAAAGGATTCTTCATTCAATTTTAATTTAGCCTTCAGTCTCACTTGTTTTTTAAAAATCACTACTAGACATTGAGTCTGTGTCCTTCACCAAGTGTCTCTGCAGCCTTTCTTTTCTCTAAAACACCAAATTTTGTCACATTTCAGCAAGAGGTGTTTTTGTCAGAACTCACTGAATCATTAAAAATAAAAATACTTAGGGAAAACATGTAAGTTTGGGCAGGAGCTAAACCCAAAAGCAAAAAAGAGTGCCTTCCTCCCCAGCTCTAGAATGACCAAAAGTTTATTGAGGAGTCTGCTTAAGCCATGGTAAATTGAACTAAAGTCCTCACTCTGCCTAAAATCAACTATGAGATGTGTATCACTGACACAGATCTGTTATTAACTCCTCAGTCACCAAACTGTGTGGCTGCTTGTCTATCTATTTTGATAAAGAAAGTTTCCTAAATTAATTTTCCTAAGTTAAGTCTAATGCAGGTTCTAAATGCTGTAAGATTTTCATGGAGGAAGAAAGCTACCTATCTTATTCCTAACTATAATAAAACTTTGCCACAGTTACTTTGAGATTACATCTCCATGAAATCTTTCTGAATGAAAGGAAAGATAAATTATAACAAAGCCATAGTAGGATTTCTTTTCATTATACTGTATATGCCACCAATCCTCCCTGGTTTCATGTTATTCTCTTCTCCAGTGAACTGTATTTTCACAGGTAGATACAGGAGGTTAAAACATTCTCCTACAGGGAAAACAAGCAAAACAAATTTAAAAATACTTTTTTCATTTCTTTCAGAGCTGCTGGAACTCTCCAGAACATTTTCTGTTTTCTTCCCACTTTCTACAAGCACTGCACTTGACTAACAAAGCTACTTCTTGAAACAAAACATACAGTGTTTGTGAATCATTTTGAGCCTGGTAAACTCATGTGAAAACACTGCCCAGCACACTTGACCTTCCATGAAGCAAACAATTTAGTACAGAGTTTCTTCCTTTAACAAGAAAGGTGGCCCTGTTGTCTATGTAACTTTTGTCAACAATCTTGTATTTTATTTCAGACATAAAATGGATGCAGGTGATTATATGATATGATATTATAAGACGATTTTTTAAACTAGTTTTGGAGAGGAAATTATAGTAAGAAAAGATTTAGATTGAAAGCCCTCTGTTAAAGGTGGTCTGGATTTATGTCTTTGAACAACATAGTGTCTTCCACCTGTGCTGAGGAGTTCCTGCTGGCACAAGAATACTCTCACTTATGCCTCCTTTGTGGTCTACATGTGTGTTCATCTTTGCCCTTGGTGAACAAGAGATGGAAGGATGAGCTTAAATACCATATCTCTTTTCTGTCTTTCCATGAATTTTCCACTGCATCACATAAAACATTTAGTGGTGAACTGCAGTACTTCCAGCTCTTTGTTGGCCACTCAGAATGGCAATCCCCTTGAAGACACTGCTGAGCTCTTCTTTATTCAATTATCCAGTCACTTTTTTCAATCCTTGTATCACTGCATAAAATATAGCTAAAATTAAAAAGTGAAACCACAAAAATAAAAAAAAGACATACAAACAGATTTCTGTTTTGCTTTATCAAAGTAGTCTCTTTATCCACTGCAAGTTAAGATTAAAAATTGTGTGACAGATTATTGTAAGAGTATTCTGAGTCAGTGTGGCTTCATTGACTTACCTGTGCCGACAACTGACCACACAAACTCCTGCAATAATAATCTATGCATCACTTGTAAATTCATGTAGTTCTCTTTGCCTGTAGTCAGGGAATATTGGGATATGAAGCTCAGCATATTAACAAACAACAATGAACATATCAACATATTAACAAACAACTGTCATTCACCTGGTAAAGCACAAGACAGAAAAAAGTGAATTATTTTCTTAAGTCTTTGGGATTCTGATGCTCACCTGGAATAAATCAATATTGCTGTGTTTAGCTATGATCAATTTCATAGTCTGCAAAACAAGTTTACTGTTGGGCTTTTTTTTTTTTTTTGTTTTCCCCTATATCAAAACAAGTTGCTCTTTAGTCTGATTTAATCCTGACTGATTTATTGATAATTAAGAAATTTTAAATCCTGCTAAGAAAGTAAGTCTGAAGATAGCACTGAGGTCCTTCACATTTTTGAGAACTGAAGGGTGGCTGCTGATTTCATCTCTGTTTCATCCTGGTTCCCCTTAGATGGATAACTTACTCTGCTTTATGTATACATAAATGTCCTTTAGGGCTCTGCTTATTTCATTCTCTAGCAATATAGAAAATAATGAAGTCCCCAACGAAAGCCTTAAGGGTCTCCTAAATAATCAGCGAGGAATAACTGCCTGTCTTATGAGCCCTTGTGAAAACAGCAATTTGTTCATTAATCATGGAAGTAGAGGCTCATCACTGGAGAATTAAGTTAGCCTTACTCCAAGGATAACAACAAAAACACCTTCAACATGAGTAAAGCATTCATCATGCTAAGCCGGTAAATTCCATATAACGGCATCACATTAACCCTTTCCCTTCATATTTTATGAAGATCTTACTTGCTACAGTATTTGGGACTGATCTAATATCTTCTTTCCAGCCCATAAAAAAGAGGGGAATGAATTTAATGATCCTGGAAAGTGTGTTTAAATCATTTATACTAACTTGCACAGTATACATATTTCTAAAGGGGTTTTGAGCATTAAAGTTTTCTCTCATTGTTACCAACAGCTGAAATTACAACTCTGAAAATTATGTAAAATATAATGATTTGTGAGATGGAAAAAAAACACTGGTTCTTATTTAAGAACATATAGGTTGTTGGAAATTTGGCCCACAGTTAGGGAAAAAGTAATTAGTAGCCTCAGTTATCAGTTTCTTCTCACCAGCTCCCACTTAAATATCCATCTTTTGCAGGATATGATTGTTACTGGGTTTGATCCTTTACCAAACTCACCAGCTGGTTACATGGGCCCACGCAGGAAGGAGGGTGTGCAGCTGAAATTTATTTTGCTTGGATTTAGGCTGCTGTAGAGTCATGTCCTTAAAGTAAAGCATACAAGTCTGTGTAATATGTAACATAGTCTTATATCACTGAGTCAAAAATCACCATGTAGAATTTATGCTCTGCATTTAAATATTACCTTCAGCATTTTTAGATAACTACCCTGGATCTCATTATGATGGATAAATATGAAACATGGGGCTAGTCCTTGGAGTTTGCTTTTGGAGCTGCTGTGATAGCCTTTATTTCATAGGAGGAAATGCGGACATTCACAGTAACATGGACTCTCTCTCTCTCCACATGAATGCATTATGTATAGTTTGAAATTAAAACCCAAAACTCATTGTGAATAAAAATATTTTAAAAATAACAGTATGGAGAGTCTCATGAATCTTAAGGAAACATAAAGGGAGATACTGAAGGGATGGAGTCAGAGTTTTCATGGATGTGGACTCCAAAAAAAACCAAACCAACCAAAAGAGCCAGCTACAAGATGTCAGAATGGAAATACTCACTATATAAAGCCAGAAGACTTTGCAAAGAGAGAAAGCTGGGATATAGTCCCTGAGAGGTTGTGGGATGTCTCTCTTTGAGCAGTTTCTAAACTCCAATTGGGCAGAACTGGGCAAGGCACTAAACAACTTGATTGGAGTTTGAGGTTACTTTGTGTTCAAGTAGGAGGTTTCATTCAAGACCTCCAAAAGTCACGTCTAACCTGAATTACTCTATAACTCTATAGTTCTATTATGAAAAATGAAAATCTGGATAAAGTATTCTCTTACTTCAACACCAGGAGGAGGGTAGCATTTAGGGTAATATTAAGAAAAGCAGTATTTAGTGAATGAGAGAAAATATAAATAAGAAAACTTTCAAGGAATTCTAGAAGACTTCAGAAATACCTACATTACACTAATATGTGAAAATTATAAAAATGCTATCATGACATCTCTACTCAAAAAAGGAACTGGGGAGAGTGTATCAAAAAAAGAAAGAAGAGGGAGTGGCAGTAGAAGAAATTGCACTTCACAGAAAACTGGTCAAGAATGAATTTTAACTTGGAGAGTTTAAGGAGAACCAGAGTATATATGCCAAAAAAAATCAAGGAAAAAAAATTTAAAAATGCTATTCAGTTTTTATACTAGTAGCAATTTTTACATTTTTTTCCCCTTCGCTCCCACTTCCACACAGTTTGAGCATCATAAATAATCATGCAGAGCCTTGAGTTTTTGCTTGCTGTGAATACACAATTCAGATAGGAATGAATTTTTGAACAGCCAAAACTGGTAACAGTGAGAAACCTTGGCTGTCCTGAATGATTGAGGCACTTAGTCCTGGAAAACCATAACTGTGAAAGGTCCCAGGTCCTACTGATTGCCCTGAATTCCTATGGTGATGCTGTGGTAACATGGTTAATACAGTCCACATGAGTACAAATCCAGACCTACAGCTATATAGGGAGGTGATTTTGCCTCAGCATAGAACAGGGAGGGGCTGATTCTGGAGCACTGTTCTTCTTTTAATGTTCACAGTTCAAAAATGCAGTGTTGAAAAGCTGGAGTGGGTGCAGAAGAAAGAGATACAGAAATTATTTGAGAATAAGGTAAAATGCATTACAGAAGGGTGTGCTGAGCTGATTTTGACCATAAATAACTCCTCAAAAAGAAAATACTGGGTGTATAAATATCCTGTGTGTAGATGTGGGACTGAGACCAAACGGTAACCATTTAAGCTTTGGACTGGACTAGACTGGACTGTACAACAAGAGAAGTAGAGGAATTGTGGCTTCTGTAAGAGGTGAGAACAAGACTGAATGATTTTTAAGGTCCTATAAGATGTCTTCCATAAGTCACTGAGTTTATTGTTAATTGAATAGGATTTAGCTCTCTGTGATGGTAAGGAAATTAGAAAATATTGTTTCCTGCTCTTTTTACTTGGTCTCAAATGCTCTAACTTTATGCTCAAAGATACAAGTATATGAGTGAAGCAGTAATAATCTTGCAGCTTTATGCTTACCTCATCAGCCAACCTTCAGCTGTTATAATGTTTGTCCTTGTGTAAAGTTTTGAGCATCCTTTTCAATGAATCTCATAATTCCATATTTCATGTCATTTCAGAATGGTTGCATTCATTGAAGGTCATGCAGAGCAACACTGAATGGAACATTTGTGCAAAGGGTGCAGAAGTTCATGCTCCTGGTGTACATATGCAGCACACACACAATAAATTAACAAACCTATTGTTATATGGGAACCATGACTTTTCTGGGACATTAATATCATCACAGAGTGTAGGATGAAACAAGGTAATGAGCATTCCATTTATTCCCCAAGCTGGGGAAAAAAATAGAGATTCTAAATGAAATCTTGCTTGCAGTGAACATCCACATGACAAAATTTCAGGGGCATTTAGTGACAGAACAAGTGGGAATTCTTTACTGTGAGAGTGGTGAGACAATGGAACAGGTTGCCCAGAGAAGATGTGGATGGCTCATCCCTGTAACTGTTTGAGGCCAGGTTTGAGGGGGGCTATTGGAAGGTGTCCCTGCCCATGGCAGGGGGTTTGGAACAAGATGTTCTTCAAGGTCCCTTCCAACTTAACCCTCCATGGTTCTATGAGTCTATCATAAGATTTGTAAAGTGATGTGTCCCTGTGTGAATTCTAGGAAAGGACATGGATGAGTGAGAAGGAAAAAAAGTCACTGCTGACTCACTCTTCAGGTGTCCGATGTCTTGAGATAGGAGACTGCCATATGATATCAAAGGAGGCATCCAACAAGGAGAAAAGGGAGATAGGAAGTGTTTTGGTTTGAAACCTTGCTTTGGTTTTGTCTTGGGTTGAGCTATAAAGCTCCCTCCTTCTGCTGAGAAAAGGGAAAAAAAATGGAAACTTAAACTTGAAACAGAAAATGGGTTATATATTTACATGAAAAAGGGAAATTTAAAGCAGACTATAATATAACACACATATACAAAGGCAAAAAGAAATAATAACTCTACACCTAGTCACTCACCCAATGATACAGATTCTACCACCTCAGCCACAAAACATCCTAAAAGACACCTCCCAAGAGACACTTGGCAAGAGAGGGGAAAAAAACAACAAAAAAAATGTTTACTTCCCAAACTAAACCAGCTGCAAGTAGTGGTGAGGCCTATTGCTCCCAGTACAGGGATAGCAGGTCCACTCAGCACCTGGCCATGAGGGCAAAGGGGGAGAGGCACCTCTCTCACTCCCTTTTATATCTGAGTTTGCCTCATCTGGTATGAAATATTTCTTTGGTTGCTTAAATCAGGTCCCTTCTAATCTATGTAACACTATCAGGGCTTAACTAAGCTAAACTACCACAGGAAGCCTTTCTGCAATAGGGTAGAAGTTATAGTTTAATGTTCCCTGGAAGCTTATATCTAGTTTTTCTTTGGCAGGCTTGGAATAAACATGGCACAATGCTGCAGACCAGCATGCTCTTCACCATGTCAGCTCTGAAGATTCTCTGGATCTTTCTTTTCTCTGTACTGCTGAGAACTTGCAAAGTCTTTCAGGTCCTCACTAGAGATGACATTAAACATAAAGATACTAAAGGGTGACTGTAATCATTTCACAGTATCTTCATATACAGAAGTGGAATTTATTAATATGGAACTTGCAGGTCTGTGATTTTTTTTTTTTTTTTTAAGGATAGCAATTTGAGAAAAACACCTCAACTCCAAAAATACCAGCTGTGAAAGTGTAGTGATGGCATGTCTTTCCCTTTTTTTTTTGTATTTATTTCAAAATTTTACTAATGTGTTTTCCTTGATTTTTTTTCTTTCTTTTGATTGCATTATTAGCTTTCTGAGGGTTTTGTTATACAAAGGCTGTTCCATCTTAGGATGCAATTAAGTGTAAATTTTTGCAAACACCTCCTACCAGAAACAGAACTGCATCAAAACATCTATTTTCACCACATCTTAGTCTTATTCTGCTACAGTGTTCAGTCAACAAAAAAAGTACAGGGCTAAACAGATGGAAAACTCAGGCAAGGGTACAATGGTCCCTGTGGAAACAAAAGTGGAGTTGCCACGAGTTCTCTTGCACCTGCAGAGCTGCTAATAGGTTTGAAGGAACAGGCTGCACATAGGATGACTAACTGCATTCTCCTCTTGCCCTGCTACAAATTATGTGAGTGTATTGCCAGTTTGGAGGAAGGGGAGATGTTAACATGCTGCACTGACTCTGCCTTCTTTTGTGTGCTCAGCCTTTCATGTTCCATTCCGGTCATTCTGGGTTTTTCTCCCCCTTCCTTTTCTGGATGAGATGTTGAGTAATGAAGATTTGTGTTGGAAAGATGGCATATGTACCACTGAAATTTTCATCTTGAATTATCTTCAGGGAACATAAGAATACAACTTGGAATGGTTGGTTTGGATTTTTAATCTCAATTGTAATGGAAACTTTTAGGGATGTTGCTGAATCCACCTAGGAACTGCAAATTTGACTCACGGTCAACTGCTCCCTTCATTGTATGCTTGGGGACAAAACGCCACATGTATACAGACTATTTTACTTCATATGTGGTAGTTTTATGGCATTGCATGTTATATGCATTCTTCTGAACAAGAACAGACTCAGGACATTAATTTAAATCAGTGTGTATAAATGTTTTCATTAACAATAAAAAAATTTATTCTATTAGTACTACACAGAAATAATTTTTTAAAAAGTGGACTTTTTGCTCTATGTTTTCAAATAAAGAAAGTGTTAATTTTTTAAAATAATTTTACAAGAACTGTTAGAAAGAGCAAATAATTTTTTTTCCTATTTGAGACAACCCTGATCCAGTTGAACTTATTTTCTCCAGAGATAACATAGAGAGGGATTCACTTTAGGAAAAAAAAAAAAAAAAGAAAAAGAAAAAACCCCACTGTTAGTTAAAGTACAGATATTTTTAGTACAGTCTCTCACAGAAAAAGATGAAGTCATGTTTCATTATGTAATATCACTTACATAGACTGTTAGTTCAAGAAAGAGTGAAACTTTTGTAGCTCCTGCTTAACATGGTAAGACATTTCCATAATGCTCAGATAATATTCATAGATAATATTCGCTAGAAATTACAAAATTCAAATAACATGAAACTCTAGATTTGATTAAAAAAAAAAAACAAACAAAAAAACAAAAACAAACCCACCATGAATAATTTCAAGCCATTTCCTTTTGTTCTGGATTTTTATTTTCCATATTGAAGTCATCATTTTAGAATAACAACAGAAAAAATCAGTTCAAAATCATGTAAATTAAAATCCTAATGGATCTCTGCCTAAGGTAGCACATTCCTCTAAAACATTCCACTTGCAACAAAGGCAGTTTCTCTAAATGTTATTTATAAAAGGAAAATGTTTTCTTATCAGAGGAAAACAGGTTGTGAGAGGCCAGAAAACAATGAGTTCATCCAACCATCTGCCCCTTAATGGGATCAGCTATACTGTGTCACTTTAACTCCTGTTTTCCTCCTAGAACTCTTTCAGAACAGGTGAAATAATCTATTCTAGTGCTTCATCTGCTTCATCACCCTGACAGGAAAATTTTCCTATTCTATGAAGTAGATTTTTTTTTCCTGGTGAAGTTTAACTTTTTGATTATGTGTTTCATCCACCATGAACATGGAAGACTGTTGTTTTCCCATCCTCCTTGCAGAATTATTCTCCCTATATTTGAAATCAAATACCTCAATCTCTCATCTTAGCTTGTTAAGCTTAAATAGCTGCAGTATCTTTCAGTGTTTCTTCAGAGGTCGTATTATCTAGAAGACACAGTCTTTCTTATTTGAAATGTTTACACCACTTCTATTACATGTTTTTAGTCCCTTGGGCTATTCTTCTAAAATACAGATAGATCAGAATCACCATCACCTGATTTATAGGGTTTTATTGTTTTCCTGCTTTTTTTTTTCTTTTTTGAGCACAAGCCTGAAGTTTCTCCTCAGAAAAAAACGCCTTGAATTTCATTTGACTGTAATATATTTTTTTCAATACTGTATCCTCCAGCATGATAATATTTATTATCATCAAACAGCTCTTTTTATGAAATATGCAGTTTTATTTGAAATCAAGAATACGAATTTAAAAACAGAGCCTACTCCTAGTTAACCCAGTGTTAAAAAATCCATGGGATTCCATTGCAAGGGGAAACAAACCCTTACAGTGCAGCAGGGTAATAATTTTGTTGCCTGTTATGGGCTTCAGGGGGAATCTATAGTCAAAGAGTTAAAGAAGAGTTTTGAATAAGTTTGGACACCAGTAGCAAATAAAATATTTTATTTTAATAATTGGAATGTCAAAAAAAAAAGTGCAGACACTATTTCTTCATGAGAAAACAAAAATTGTGGTGCCACACAAGACAAAGGTAGTAAGTTTACTTTTTTTTCGTATGAGCACATGGCGTGTGTGTATATATATATACACACACACACACATATATATATATACACTTTATATATATATATATAAATACATATATAATAGAGACTCTTTGCCTACAAGTTATTCCAATCTCTTTTAGCTGCAACTCATCATTATAATTCTGTCCCCTTCTTCATCCAATCCTCACCTATCCAAGCTTAGTAACAGGCTTTCTCGCATGAGTTACAGCAAATCTAGAAATACCTGCTGTTGTACTCACAGCCCTTACTGCAAAAGACATGTAATATCAGATTTCATATTCAGATGTACAATACAGAAAAACTCTTTGAAATATCTCCTTTAAATGATCCTTAAAATCTTAAAGTAAGAATGGTTTAAGAATGGTCATGATCATGATCATGATACCGAAAGGGGTTTTGATTTTTGATTTTTTGATTTTTATAGATTTTAGAAGTACTTGTAGCTGTAGCAAAATAGATTTTTAGTAGGTTAATATTTCTAGCTTAATTTAATGTCTTTCTATTGTTACCCCTGTCCCAGAATGGGAAGCTCAAATTCCTTTAGTTGTTTAGACTCTCTTCAAGGTAGAATGCTGATGACTGTCAGCAGGCCTGCAGAATGAAACATCAACACAGGGCAGAGTGACCCAGAAATCAGAACATTGGAAGAACTCCAGAGCCCTTTGAGTGCTGAGGAAGAGGAGTACTGAAGAACAGAGGGTCTCGACAACCCCAGCCTCAATTCCTGGGGCATTGGAACAGGAGTGGGACCGGGGCTGGACCAAGAAATGTGTAAAGTAATGATTGGAGGGATCATATTATAAAAGCCATGGAAACTAGAACTGGGCACATGCATGTCATCATGTATTCCTGTGGGCCTTCGGCCTGATATTAAAGGACTTTACTTTTTATCTTATCCCATACTAACGTGGCTCAGAGTTCTGTTTTGTTGGGGGTCTCTCACGGCATCAGTTATAAAGCAATGACGTAAGAGATTGCAGCTTATGAGGTAGAGTGTGAAAACTTTTTGGGTTTTAAATGAGAATTTTGGATTTTCGGTATTGAATGATGCATAATTTGAGAGTAAAGATTTTTTCTGCTCCCGATTCCTATGAAGACCCAATGAAGTCCTGGTTTAGTTGTAGGGATCAAAATTCAGCTTCCAGCAGTGAGGAACTGAAAACCTTAAACAGCAGGCCTTGGTCAAGAGAGGTTTAAAGAAATCCTATACCTAAGAAACCAAAGTTCCCTCATAAGACCTGTTAATGTTCAACCATGCTGATTAACTGTGTCCAGCTCCAAGATAGAGATGGATTTTAAGATGAATGTCATCA
>JAWWEV010000043.1:3796421-3827753 GCA_035583235.1 Hafferia zeledoni | reverse complement strand
ACCTGTTAATGTTCAACCATGCTGATTAACTGTGTCCAGCTCCAAGATAGAGATGGATTTTAAGATGAATGTCATCAATACATGCTGAAACCCTTCGTTTACTTCCCCCAATGTGAATTTGTGTTATAGAAAATATTAACTAATTGTGCAACGTAGCTGAAACTTCTATAATCCCTTAGTTAACATGTGTTACTGTAATCCGTCCTCCTTATTAACACAGCCTGGCCCAAAGACCTTCAAATTGCATGTCATGTGTTCAATAAACATTCCAGTTTTTACCCTAGACTGGGATTGGTAGCTTTTTACACTCTCACATTTAGTGAAAGAAATGACAACCTTGCCATTGATTTATAAAAGTTCTGGATTTCACTTAGTTTGTGCTACTGTGCACTGTTAGTCTGGACTGTCATTACCCCTGCAACCTCAATGTTTGCATTTTCTGGGTTTTGATTGATTTATTGCAAGAAACTATACAATAGTGCAGTGAAATTCTCAGCAAGATGCATAGGATGAGGCAATAAAGGAAAAATAGACTTTTGCTCCTCTGCACAAAGAACTTGTTTCTTACTTACTGGTGCATTTCCCCTAAGCGACAAACAGGAAAGACTGGCAGATTCAAATTAGAGGTTAAGCAAAGGGTAGCTGAGAAGAACAAGAGTCAGATACCTTAGTTTAAAAATAGAAATAGAATGAGGCTAGCAACCTGAGGGAGTTGACATGGAGCAGATTATGAGGAAATTGGGAAGGTTCTTTTATTACAGTTAAAACACAGAAGAAATGAAAAAAAGCATCTGCTTTACCAGGTTCCAGTTCTGCCTTCAGCCAAGCAGAAAAGCTCGTGGTATCAAAGCAATTAAGAGTAAAATGAAACTTGAAAGCAAACAGAGATCATCCATTCCCTGATATCCTTCCTGTGTGTGCATCTTACAGTGGAGTAAAAGTACAAAGCTTTCTGGGATATATCCCTTCCCCACAAAATGGCCTATTAAAAGGTTAATGTGCTCTAAATTTTTAGAATTAAAGAAAAACTAAACAGCTTTTTCATTACAGTTAACTTTAAATTTTTGATTATTATTCAAATTAGACTCTGCGTTTCAACTTTTTCATTTGCAAACCAATTCTGATTGAATATTGATGTCACAGGAGAAGAATGTGGGAGGGGAAAACAGAGTGGATACTGCAATAGGAGAAATGGGAATTTTACAGCGCTGCCCCTGCGTTTAGAAGATGCTAAGGTGTATTAGACTTGTTCATTTAATGCCTTGCATGTACTTATCAGTTCAGCTCTTAGCAAAGACTGGTCAGATTTCATAGAGAGGAGTAGTGTTGCTTGCAAATAATCATATTCATTGTGGCTCAGCTAAGCAAATTACCTTTTAAAATTGGTAATTTTTAAGTACAATCAAAAAACAGAATTCTTTCCTGTGGAAAATTGCCTTTTTGATGATGTTGTTGAATGTTCCATTATCTGGCAAAAACTGAAAGTCTGGGGAAAGTAGACACTGTAGGAAGTGTTTAATGAAAACACAAGTTCCCCCATAAGAAAGTTAAAAGGAAATATCTGGCAAACCCTAATAATTCTGTTCTTGCCTTACTTGTAGTATTTCCTTCCTGTGACACGTACTGAAAAAGTTGTAAGCAGATAGGATGGTTTGGGTTGGAAGGGACCTTAAATATCATCTAATTCCAACCCTTCTGCCATGGGTAGGGACACTTCACACTACACCAGGTTGCTCAAAGCCCCATCCAACTTGGCCTTGAACACTTCAAGGGATGGGACATATTACATAAATACATAACATATAGCCAGAAAGGATTTTCTTTTTCTCTTAAATAAGTATGAGATCTCCTTTAACGCTGACAATTTCTGGGGACGTGGGAGATGTAATACCCCTGAAATGGTTTTCTGTGCCCTCAAATTCTAAATGATGACAGACAACTCCTCATTCAGTAAATGTGGGTTTGGTAAAGGTCTCCTGCAGAATGCTTCCTATGGATGGGCAGGCCGGCATGGCAAAGGGATTCCAGCTGGCATCCATCAGTGCACAAAGGACACAAAGCAGCTCATTTGACCTGTGCGTGGCTGCAGTTGGTACACAGAGAGAAATCAAGGGACTGAAATTTCTAGTTAGAAAAAGCCGTCAGGTTGCTGTGCTTAATTCCTGCTTTTACAAGCTTTATTCTTCATCAGTTTGCAGGTATTTCTTCTTGATATGCTCACAGTCCAGAAACTGCTATTTCTTATTCACACTTTAACTATTTGTTCTCATTCTGGACTTTGTAATTTTATTTATCATGGCCTTTAGCATGGAGGACCTTAATGCATTAGGTCCGGGACAGTCCTTGAAAATCACTCAAAAATTGCAGAGCTCTGTGTCCTGACTCTTAAACAATGACTTTTGAGCTCTGCTGACTTTTGAGCTTGGTTTTTGCTGTTTGTTTTGGCTTCTTTTTTTTTCTTCTATTTTTTTTTTTATGTGTAGACAAGGACATTGTAACTCAATAATATTAAAAAAAAAAAAAAAAAGAAGTAAATATGTGAAGGTTAATGGTATTGGCATTTTTTCATATAAACCCCTGGTTAACCTCATCAGTGATAAGCAAGATGATCTGTTGACATCATATCACAGTCACTGACTAGCAGCAGTCAGTAACAAGCTGAAAGCCTGATCAATTGTTAGTTATCTTATTTACATCAATCTCTATGAATTTAATTTTATAATAATTCAAGGGATTCATCTCAATGGCCTTCTGCAGTGATAGATTCCATAGATTTCCAGGTGACCTCAGAGAAAACAACTCCTTGTACTCTAATTTAAGTATAGAGGCAACAACATACTTCAGAGCTGCTGTGAGGAAGGCCTTGAATGGAAGGACTCAAGAGTCAGTTCTATGTTTTATATCTTTTTTCTTAATTTAAAAAAAAGTCAAGTATCCATCAAATAAGCCAACTTCCACTCATTTATACTAGGACTGAAGCATATGATCATATCTAACAAGAATATAAGGAATGTTTTATCCCTGCATAAAGGACCTGTTTTGCCAGAGGAGTCAAGATAGAAGCTGAAGGCAAAGTTTAGTACATTGAAATATATGAAAACCCTTCATATCCATCTCCACTATGATAATAGTCTATCCAAGTGATTAAAGCTGGTTTCTGACAAGGGGTGCTACATCACCATCTGGTTTCTTCTTAAGAAATGGAGTCAGTTTTATTCCATAATTATGGTAATTTAAGCAAAATTATCGAAGCTTTCACTGTGGCTTTTCCTTTATACTCCATAACTCAATGTAATTAAAGAAGTGGCACACTAATAGTCAGTAATGCCCCATGTACAACAATAGAGTCTAAGTGTCAGTAAATCTATATTGTAAAATGAAGTGTAAATTTGGTAATGTATCTAGAAGATAATGCCCAGCGTAAGTTCCACAGCAGTCATCTTTTCCTTCACAGTGGAGTCTTAAATCAATTCCTAACATAGGAAATGCACAATCAGTTTAGTTTCCCTTAGTGCTGGTTTAATTGCTGTCATTCTTTGGCAGGGGAGGGAAACACAAAACACCAGAAGCAACCAATCAAAAGTAGTGTTAAAGAAAGAATAGACAGTCACAATTCCCATCTGAACTATAGATGATGTTTACATCCCAAACCTGACTTGAATTGTACACCTAAAATCAAGGGCTGGCACTTTTCTGCACTTCTACTTCATGTATAGAGAGGAATGAATATAGTCTAATCTAAATTGTAATTTCGTAGGTTGTTTATACTGCATAAACATGGTACAGCAGCAGTTTGAAAGGCAATTTGAACTAAAAGGTCTCTGGATTGAATCCTAAAGTATTTATATTCAGTTTTTCACATTGTGTTCTGTTTTCAGAATCGTTGGTGAATTTGTTAAATCACTGGTGCACTTGTTAAAGATAATAATATTGAATGAATGCTGGCTACCCTTAGACTCTCTCCTTAAGTCTAAATGTCTGCAGCTAAATACAAAACCTTTGACATAGCTGTCTTTACTGAACCAAAACAAACTGCAGTGAATTCTTGCTTAAACTCCTTCAGCCATGATGGTTACATTATATTTGTAATGAAGCAAGGCTTCCTAATAACACTACGAGGACACATTTCATAGGGTGTAATAGTTTTTACTGTATATATGATTTCACATGTCATTAGCCAGACTTTTCAGATGTGTTCAAGTAGCTTATAGAAAAAGCACTAACATGTTGAAACAAGATTATTAGCAAAATCAATATCATTGAACGGGCATATTTATTTTTTTTCCTACTCACTGTTGGTAATTGCTCTAGCAAGACAAGAAGACCAGCTTTAAACTAAAAAAGGGTAAATTTGGATTAGATATTAGAAAGGAATTCTTCAATGTGAGAGTGTGAGACACTGGAACAGGCTGCCCAAATAAGCTGTGGATGCCCCTTCCCTGAAAGTGTTCAAGACCAGGTTGGATGGGACTTGGAGCAACCTGGTCTAGTGGAAGTGTCCCTGCCAATGGCAGAGGGTTGGAACTGGGTGATCTTTAAGGTCCCTTCCAATCCAAACCATTCTGTGATTCTGGATATCAGTACTTCTGGAACAAAAATCTCAGCTCTTCCAGAAAGCATTGCTGTACTACTTTAGGGGTTTATTCAAAGTTTTTTTCTCTTTCATGTAAGAATTTTCATATAAAAAGTTCTTACTCTTATTAGTCTCAGGATTGGAGTTCCTTGGAAAGGGCAAAAAAAAAAGGACCATGTTCTGGAGTAAGAACACAGAGTTATCTGAGGATGGATCTGTAACTTCTCATCAACATGACAAAGAAAATATAGGAGGAAAATTAAACCATTTGGACTTTAAGTAAGGATTGCCTGCCCTAAGGAAACATTTCTAGTTAATATTTTCATCTGTCTGCCTGTGAGGAAAGAAAAACTGCATCCTCAGAGGTTGTGGAGGTGGGAATTGGAGAAGGCATGTAACTGTTTTGGTGACTGGCAATTGGGTTTAGGTGATTTGGGAGGTCTGAGGCTGGGTGAGAAAGTAAAGCTGTGTTTATGCCTTTTGGTAACCATGATAATAACATCAAGAACAGTGAAAGTAGGAGCAATTTAACTGCCAATGCTCATAGCTATTTATCAGATTATGTGCAATACTTGTTAGAAATGGTGGTTTTAGACTATCCTGCTAATTGCCTTTGAGCAAGCACTCAATTTTGTGTGTGTATGTGATATGATACAGGGCTAATGTATTTCACCCTTGGGTGACTGAAATACTATTATTTACTGTTTGTTTATAATCATTGACTTTTTACAGGTGTAGATTTGTCACTAAGTCACTTAAGAAACTACTTCAAGAGATCTGGAACATAAGTGGTTTTTCCTCCCTCTCCATTTGGATATCAGTAATAAAATTAAGTAGTACATGAAGGACAAAACAAAAGGGAGTTAGAGAAACCTTGACCAAAAGGGGTGTTTGCATAGTTAAACCCTGGTGTTGCAAGTATTTGTGTTCATTCATATGAGTAATCCTATTTTTATGCTCATAGACAAAACATAATATCAAGATGATGTGTTGTTATTTGTAAATTAAGAACTAGGAGGTGTTGTAGGAAGTTTTTTATGTGTGTTTATGAACATAAAAAGTATCTGGAAGTAAAAGATAAAAGCAGGGGGAGGAGCTTTTCTTCTTTTCATGCACTTTATCAGGAGGAGTTGATTCAAAAATTGGAAAGTTAAAGAAAAAATAAATAAGTTGCTCCTGCAGTTTTCCACAAGAATAATGATGTGGACAACACCTGAGATAAAAAATACTACCTCACCAAGCAAAATCTGATCAGTTTTCCTCCGAGATGTAGTGGGAGACTTTTCTCTTTATCAGATGATTACAAAAATCAAAAGACACACTGGTTTAAGTTTGTACATTTTGTGAAAAAGTATAATCCATACGTAGTCATAGAAGGTTTATTTAATTGTAGGCATATATTACTCCTTTAGACTTTGGGGGTATATATGGAAACATGCTGTAAAAAGGTTGGGTTTTTTTTCACGAGTGGTTTGTGTGGTTCAGGGTAGGCAACTGCTCTGCTCTGATCCCTCTGTCCTCTATTAATATGGGCATAAACAAAAAATAATAGCTCATGATTCAATCTATTCTGAAAAATCTAGACCAACTGCAGAGAATTGTTCTCTTAGCTTTTCTATTTCTTTCCAATGACTGCAGAGAAAGTCCAGAAATGAACTGTGAACAGACAGGTTGTACATGTGCTGATTGACTCTTTGGATCTTGAGCGGTCAGATAATAATCACAGTTCACACTTCTGTATTTGGAAGGACAGGTCTTTTACTGAGCCTGTCTGTGAGGTTGAGACTTGTAACACCAAAGAATTTGACTTGACACTCCTAAAATGTTTGATTTCTTTTGCCAGCACTAGAAATATTATGAGTTGTGTGATAGTTGCTAAATGTTTCGCTTTGCTTTTTAAACTGTAGTATTAATTGTAGGCATTTTTCTCACATTCTATCTTTTCCCATGCCATTTACATCTCTTTCACAGGATTAAAAGAACAAGTAAAATCTCTCTAGCTGGTAGCTGTGCACACAAATGGTCACTGCTGGACTCAATTTCCAAATATTTTATGGTGTTCAAAATGTCTGAGGTTATTCTACTTTTCCTGCTGCTGCTCTGAAGAAAACCTCCTTATTATCTTGTTTTATTTTTCATTTCTGTCTCAATACATCAATACCCTAGGACACCTAAATAGTTTTAGTCTTAGTTTTCAGTTCTGTACACTGAAGCTAGTCAAGCTGAGAGTCATATACTAATATATGTGTATCTAGATGTTGACTCTGGTTTTGATTAGTTCTTAATTATCATAAAATCAGAGAATCAGAGAATATCCTGAGTTGGAAAGGACCTACAAGGTTCAATATATGGCAGCTGATTTAACTCTGCAGAACTGAATGTTACTCTGTGCTGTCTGTGACATCCTTATGGAATCAACAAACAGGACACAAACCTTAAAAGAAACCTGCATTTCTCCAGCTTGGAGAAAACCAACAAACCCTTAAACTACATAAGAAACCTGTGTACAGGCATCTGAGTTAAACCTCTACCTGCAGACAAATCCCAAAATTCCAATTAATTTTTTTTGATTGCAATATTTCAAGAAAACTCCAAGAGTAGAAAGTTTGGTGAGAAAAAATTCCCTTGTATTTTAGAGGCCTGATATAGTCCTGCTGAGTATCTTCAAGGAGGCTGCATCTTACCATTACCTGGATGTTTAACACTAAGGACATATCCAGTCATCTTGATGGCAGGAAAAATATATGGCCAGTCTGTAGTGCAATTCAGCTACCCAGGCATAAGTGTCCAGTTCCACCTAAGCCATCTACAAGCTCCCAAACATGTACTCCTGTGCTGTAGCAGTTGGATACCAGGTGGGAGTCCCTAGGGCTTCTCAAATGGAATGATGTGCCTACATGCAGGAAAATGGATCACATCCTCTAAGTCTTCAGGTAAATAAAATTAACATTAAAAGCATTTAGAGACAAGAGAATTTTTAATTCATTCTGTTTATGACTTATAATTTAAATATAGCTTAACAAGGCAAACAAAGCAGTCTGCCTCTCTCTCATTATCTTTTCATATTCTGGAAAAAATAGACAATGCACAAAAAGTGTCTAAAATTGAGCAGCTTATGGTTATGTTGCTATAGTTACAGGATGATCAGAGGCTTTGCTAAGCCAGAAAAAGAAGTGAGCAGTTTCAAATAGTTTTGCACCTAGTCCCTGCAGATAGTGCTACATTTCCCAGTACACAGTCCTGATCAGCTTCACTTTGGTGAAATGCAAAGAAGCCATTTGTCTTCTGAAATTTCTTATGAACAAAATAACCCTTTGCATTTTGCATCTGGGAATTTCCATGTATATTTCAAATAAGAAAACCAGTTTCTATTAATATGCGTGGTCAGAATATGTTTGGTTGTTTCCTCAGAATAATTCCTTTTATCCATTTTTCTTAAAAAAAAAAAAATGAAGCAGTTAACTTTTTTGTGCTGAAGATCAAAAAGTTTTGCTCTCAAGCCAAAATCTTTTATCTACATATATAAATCTATAATATCCTTCAGTTAAATATTTATGTTTCACAGGAATAAGTGCAGCCATATGAAATGGTCAGTTCAAAAAAGAAAAACACCACATTTGTCACTAGAAACAATTTTCATAAAAATTTTAGCACTCTCCCTTTTGAAGAATAATTTCAACACAGGTTATTTGGTAAAAATGTTCACTCAGAGATGTCATTGCTGGAGATTACAACAGAATTTAGGAAATCCTGATGAGAATCAGTACATGAAAAGAGACAAGGAGCTGCAGTTGCACCAGTCTGTACCTAAAATTTTATCCACTTATTTATAAAAATTCTAAACTTTTGTTTTGCATTATGTTTTGCAGAATGAATTAAAAGCTTTTGTATCTAAATGTGAAAACCCTACAGAAGACTAAACATTAGCAAATAATCTTCCTGATTCTCCCAGGCCCTCTTCGGTGCATTTTCATGCAGGCAATGAAGAACCTGCTGCTCCTAAACTTGTCCATTTTTCTTTGTATGTTGAAGTGTGTGGGGCAAATCTATTGTTTCATCTTAATTTATTCTGTTGTAACTGTATGCTACCACCATCTAAAAAGACCCCACTGTAAATTAAAATATGTTCTCTTCTATAAAAAATGTCACTCTAGGGAATGGCTACCTCCTATTGAAATCAGTAAGGTGGCAAAAGGAGTCCAATTAAGTTTGGAAGAACTTTGTTTTAAAGTGAAGAAAGAAAGAACTTGAGCTTAAATAAGACAATGAGACTAGCTACAGCTTATCTGTCAGGAGCTGTCCGTTTAAAGCACCCTAAAAGGCATATGGCAGATTTTGATGCTGTTCACTAGCCCTTTCCACATATCTCCACTGTGCATGGAGTTTGTAGGCATCTGCAGGCTGATGCTTTAAGCAAGGGGGGTAGACCAAATGCCTCTAGAGATCCCTTCTAACCAAATTATTCTGTGATGGATCCTGCCTCTCAGATATCCAAAATCTGTCAGGTCAGTATAAAGAAAAAACATTTTCTCTGCCTTTGAATTCTGAAGTTTTACTGACCTGTCCTACCTGCTAGAGGGAGGACTTGTGGGAAATTCTTGCTCCTCTGAAAAATAACTAGATGCTTTTGAGGGAACTGAACATGGCCTCAGATTTTCATTGACTAAAGAGTCAAACTCTCATACAGAGAGTTTAGACACATTAATCACTTGTGAAAGCCTAATTTATACGCATCTACCTGTAGATATCTCATCTGTAGACTGAAGCATACTGTTATCATTTCAATCTCAGTAGACAGTTAATTATGTTTCTTTAAAAGTTGATAAAGATCTAAGATAAGATTTATTTTACCTCAATGTAGACATCTACAATTTAAGAAAAGAATCATTCCCTGGAAGCAATTCAGTTACTCTCACAGGACACCTGGTTCCATTGGAGATATCTCAGGGAAATCTATGTGTTCTCCTGATGCTGCTCCAGAAGGCCACTGGTCTCTGCTGGGTCCAGTGGCATATTTACTCGCTATACGTGAATGTCCTAGCTGCCCTACGGTGTCACAATGGCATTTAGTACATTCTGTTGTGTCCATATCGGTCATTTCCTCTCCCAAATTACAAGTCACACACGACAAAGTACAGACATGCAAAATCAGGACAAGCCAAGTTCAGTTTCAGCCTATTGTGTGTCCCAGCTGCTGAAGACAGTGACAGACAGAGACCAAAATGAGAAGACTGGATGACAAGTTTTCAGAGAAAATTCACAATGGTTTTCAGGTGAGATAAGCCCTTATCCCATAGAGTTTCTAATGACCTTTGAATGGAAAACTGATACCATTCATTATGCATGCATTGCAGATTTAACATTAGGCCAGTAATTTTTCAACCATAGAAAAGTATCTCCAAGGTAATTCATGTTTCAAAGGAGATACAAGAAATCCTGCAAAAGTCATCAGTGGGATAATGTGCCTTTGAGGTAGAGGAAGAGAAATATGTGTCAGGTTATGGGTAGAGGTTATTTGTTCCATGTAACTTAGATGTTTTGAGATATTTGTACTGATCTCTTAACGCAAAGAGAGTTAACTGTGATTTTTGCAAAAATGTGATTTTGCTATACAAATGTTTTACTGCTTGAAAACCAATTTAGTTTCTTTTGTGTATGTTTGCTTTTTGTTACCCTGAGAAAAAAACAGAGGAGGTGAAACAGAACTACATAGGGTCACACACTGCCAATAGTAAATCAGTTTGTACTGCACTGGGTTATAGTCACTGTAGTTCTTCTCAAGATAACTATTCAGTTTAATCAAAGATTATATGAAAACACCACAATAATAATTTTGAAATAATAGATGTGCATGTGTCATCCAAAGTAATGCCCAAATTGTTCTGTTGGGCTATAATTTCTTAGCAGCAGTTTTCCCATTGTGCAAACCCGTTATTTATAAGAGAATTAAACAGCATCATCAGATGACTTAACTGACTCTGAAATTGTAGTATGAGGGAAAAAATGGGAGTGAAGTGTCAGACTATCAATTGGAACATTACTCTGGCAATGTCCAAGGCGATCAGAGAACAAAAAAGCCCATACTCCCACTCGAAACTACCAATTAGGGAAGAACCACTCAGCCATTATCATGAGCCAATTAGGCTAGAAATCTCCACTGGAGATTATTTGAAATTGGATTTTTTTTTCTGTTTGTTTGTTTGGGCTGGTGCAAGTTATAACACTGACAAAGTTATAACTTCTTTCCTCATTTCTTCTTCTTCTAAAGTGTACTCCTAATACTGGAGTAACGAGAGATGAGATCACAAAGGTGTTTAGGCCCCTAATTCTAATTGGGTTATTAGATGCCTAAGACATCTAATGTCATGTAAATTCCATCCCTCATATTTTCTGATAGTTCTGCATAATGTTAATTATCATGCAGAAGATCAGTCCAAGCCCAAATATGAGATACACCAGAAATGAGAAATGAGCATCATAACTGATGGTCTGAGAGGGACCACTTTTTGTAATTAAGGACAGATAGCAATGAACATTCAACATGTGCTCTGTGGGTGTATTTTGAATTTATTTCAGAGAAGTTGTAGATATACAATAACAAGGTTCTGATTCAATAACCTAACTACTGGTACCTTGGGCCATCCAAAACACATTAAGGTATGTCCAGTTAGGTTGCCTCCCCTCATCTTCTCCTAATTTTGCTATAAGTTACTCTGCTCTGCCCCTCCAACCCCTGTGATAAAACAAACATTAAAAATAAAGCAAAACCCCACAAAGCTCCAATCTATATTTCTGAAAAACTGTGAGCTGACTGTGCTTAGTTAAGCAATATAATGACAAAATAAGTCTGTTGGATTCTCTAACAAAATGTACCCTCACCAGTGTAAAATTGACAGGCTAAGATATATTTATGGCAACTAATACTATAAAATCTGGATGCTTCATGTGCTTTATGATATCCCACAGAGGTAAAGAAGGAAGAGTTATTTGACAACTGGGAGTAAGAGGCACAGAAAGGCAAAATGACTAATCTAGGATAACATAAAACACCTGTGACAGGGAAAGAAGCTAAACCAGGGTCCCCTCATTTCCAGGCTTATGCTCTAACCACTAGACAATCCTTCCTGCACTAGATCTGAAGCCTTGGTGTTGTCATTGATCCTGCATGTAATTTAAAGCAAGATTTTCAGAAATTCACACTTTAGGTGCTGGCTGAAGTCTCTGTTCATTGAACTTAAAAAATTGTTTTATCAAAGAAGCCACCATTACAGGAGTTAAGCTGGGAAGATCTCTATTTCATCCTGGAAGAATCATCTAAGAAAGAACTCAAACTCACATTTTTGCACTCTGCATGCATTCACTACACAAGAAACACAGGAATCTAATAAAGCCAACTGAAATATTTGTGCTAATCAGTGCATTTTAAAAGATGTCAACATTTTTAAGCAGTACTGCTGCAAGTGTCATTCGGTAGCAGACTATTTTTTCTATCAATTCCTTCTCAAATGAAAGAACCAGGAGCCTGATCTGCCTTTGCATAAACATCATCATCTAAGCTTTAACTGCTAAGCAAGACTTTTGACTCCCCCAGCCCTGTATGACTGTCTAGGGTACACTGGGTCATCCCAAACTGCAGTAAATACCTGTTAGGGCTGCTCAGTGAAGATCAGCATTTCTCTAGAGCCAGTACAACAGCAGGCTCCAAATAGTGTCTTTCAGTTAGACACTATTCACTGTTTTTACAATATCGTTTCTTGTCTTACAGAAAGCTGAGGTTGTAACCTCTGTTTTCCTTCTTCTACATCCAGAAATTCAGAGCTTTAAAGTCTGTTTAGAAAGACAGGGAGAGAGTAGCTTTTAATTAAGGTTTGCAAAATCTGGGTTAAAAATATCAAGAAGTTACCAAGTCACTGGATCTTCAAGGAATCATGGCACTGTGGTGTTTGAAAGGCCATTGAAGAGCAGAAACTCCAGTCTTCCCGCCTTGAGTGTAGTCAGCTATAGTGGGTTGCTCAGAGCCATGTCCAGTTGGGTTCTGAATATTTCTGGGGACAGAAATGTCACAACTTCTCTGGGCAACCTGTTCTAGTGTTTGTCCAGTAAAAAAAAAAAAATGGTTTTTTTCTTATATAAGGGGAGATTTTTGTATTCCAGTTTATGCCCATTATTTCATGGCCTGTCTGTGGGCACCACTAAGAAGAGCCTGGTTCCATCTTCTTTGTTCTACCCCAGTTCCCAATCCCCAGATTGGGCATTTCCACACAGCAATAAGCTGTGTCTTGTGGATGGAGTTGTTCCTCCCTGTGTGCTGGATGTTGCATTTTCCTTTGCTGAACTTCATGAATTGCCTAATGAACCATTTTTACAGCCTATGATGGTCCCTTTAAAAGATAATATATTAATCTTACCTGTCAGTCCCTCCTCTCAGGATTGCATCATTTGCAAGCTGGCTGAAGATGCGCTCTTGACCATCATCCAGGTCATAAGTGAAGAGTATAAAGACTTTTGGCCCAAATATTGACCTTAAGAGCACATCACCAGTGATTAATCCCCCTTAACTTTCAGTTCTAATTTTTTAAGTCCATCAATCTAAAGTCCAGTTGTTTTGCCAAGCAAGTGGTCCAAGTTTCCTGTAACGTCATAGGAGAGGCAGTGTCAAAGATTTGTGTCATTCTAAAAGACAGGCACCCACCCTATCCAGCTATTCCTTTCCATTGACTGTAACTGAAGCCTTGATTACTATGGTTAGGCAGCTGGATTTTAGAAAATACAGCTGGGCTAGAGATGTCTCATCCTTCTTTAAGAATTAAATTGAGCTATCACTAAAAGAATAGATTGAGAAGGGTCCATATCAAAATACCTCAGGAGAAAAGCAGTCATCAGCATTAAACTCTGATTTGAAGTGTGCCATAATCAGTGTCCACTCCTATTCGACTTCCACATGGAGCTTGGAGAGGCTTCTCAAAAAGACTTTTTGTGAAATGAACACATTTCTTTGACAAATTGAAGAAGAAAACTCCCCCCAAAACCCCCTCATTGTCAAAAAGTCACAATCTCCTAGGAAAGTCCATCCTCAATGTATTCTGCTTGGCAAGTCAGTATTTTCCTCAGGAAATACAAAATAACTGCTCAGGGTATCTTGATCCTTGGTTGTGCACTGCCTGTATCACAAATCAAGAATAAGCATTTCAAAAGTGACTTAATCCCCATGAACCATCCCTTCATGGGTGCTAATAAGGATTGTGACCAGCAGCTCGAACAAAGAATGACCTTTCTGTTTAAAATGCACTGAGAGTTTGCAACAGAAAGGAAAAGTGCAGCAGAACCCATGTGTGTCTCATACTATGCACAGTTTCATCACTAAATAAATAAGCCCAAAATAAAACAAAGTGAAAAACAAAGTCCAACCAAAATGGAATTTGAGAACATCCCAAAGAACTACCCTATGGAAAGTTGAATATATTTGAGATAAACAGCAGATGGTATTCTCAGGTGGTGGGAAAGTCAAAAATGTGAATTTAGAAATGTTACAAGTTTGTGACTGTGGTAAAAGTAGGACTGTTGGAATTCAGCAACAGAGTCTAAAAGCCTGTTTGCAGCTTTGGGGAGCACAGCTGCTTTACATCTCCCCACACTGTTTCAGTGGAAATTTAAAGCTTCTCTGCATCTTTAAACTAATTGCAAACTTCTGCTGGTCAGAAAAGCTGTAAATATCCCCAGCTCTGCATGGTTAAAGCACTGGTAAGGGCTTTATTGTTTTATGCAAAAAACCAGAATTTCATTGGGTTACCTTCACTTGGAATAATTTTAGTACAAAACAACAGAAGAACAAAGTGAAGGTGTCCTTTAAAAGACCTATGTTGTACCTGCCTCTGAGTACCTATTTTTCTCGACAGGAAGGTCTTAGAGGTTTAAAGGTGTGGTATAAAGAAAGCACAGCTATATGAGTTTCACAGCTGGAACTCAGTTTTGTTTCCAGCTTTAACCTCCTTGTGCTACCAACTTACATAAAGTAAGTCTATGATAAACTTACAGAGTGTTTAGGAATTTCAGTTTCATTTTTGGAATGATGTATCCTGATGCTTCATCATGGTCACATGGAGAAGAAAAAGGGTTAGATCTCAGAAAGTTACCCATGAACAGGATTAAACCAAGGATCAAAATCACCTGAATGTCCCTTTTTGGGGAAGAGCAAAACTCTGAAGATATATCTGATTTTTAATACATAACTAAATTTGTTTGCTGCTATTTCTTTGCTCTTAAAAATTACATAAAATAATGTAATAGATGCTTATGATTTGTTAATAAGAGCAGAGCATTATGCTCAGAGATAAAAAAACAGAAAAGAAAAACAAAATGACAAAATAATCTGGGGATTTTTTTGTAGTTATTTTTTCATTCTTGACCAGCTCAGGAAGTAAGAAAACATTTAAGGGTGGCATAATATGACTTCAGCTCATCCTCAAAATTAGAAAAAATACCATGTGCAGAAGAACAATAGAATTCTTGATGAAAGTTAAAGGAAAGATCATAAGAAAATGAGCCTGGAAGAAAAGCTTTAAGGTTTGTTTGTTTGGTGTGGGGGATTTTTGTTGTTGTTGTGTTTTGCCTTATCTAATTTTGGATAGGTCTGTGGGTAACTAAAGTAAACAGCAAGTTTTTGGAGCCCTTTGTGAAGACTGAAGTGTGTGGTTGACATTCCCATCTCAGGTTGCAAACCAGAATCACTACACAGTGAAAGGAGAGAAATAGGTATTTTAGGGCCTGATTCCCCTGTTCAGATTGGAAACATTTTCCATGATGAGACAAGTAATGCTCTTAAAATAGTGATGGGTTTTCTTGTATTGAATGGAAAAGAAATGCTGATATTTAACTCAGATATGGGTGCAGACTTTCATGATTAGGTAGAAGAATCTTAAAGAAGCTCATGTGATAGGGATACTCAGGGAGAGGTGGCCTAAGTGAGGTCTGTTTCTGTTGAAGATGAGAAACAGAAAGGCTGAGTCTGTGGAAGAAAACAACTAGTAATAAAAAAAATAAAAAATAAAAAAAAAGAATCTAAGCCTGAAGCCCCCTTTGTGCAAGGAAACAAGATAAACTAAATGTAAACTGGGATGAGCTCAGGCAAGGAGAAGGAAAGAGTATTACCACAATATAGAAAGGTTTACACATAGAATTAAATTTTTCAGTGTTTTTGTTATCATGGTGGTCTATATGTCAAAGAGCGAAAGAAGAAAATACCCTTCCTTAGCATTCCAACATTAAGCATAGTAAAGATCTGGACAGAATATCTAGTGTCCAAGCATTAAAGAAACCTGATAACTCTCAAGTGTCTTTGAGAAAAAACAAATATGCAAAAGAAAACCACAAAGGATTCCTCTGTCTATGTTTGCTAATGTTTAACAGATGCTGATTCTTACAGGAGTGTTATGAGAATTAATTAATGAGTGCTGGTAAAAGTGAGCCAAGTAAACTCTTTTTTTTGCATATGATGAACATATTGGAAAAGCGGCAATTTTCCTAATGTTAATTTTATAATAGGTAAATGAAACACATTCTTGGACATGAAGACAAGCAGAAGTATTTTAAAGTTATTTCCAATAAAACACAAATATAATTTAGTCATATTTCACAGAATCATAAATATCCTGAGTTGGAAGAGACCCATGGGGATCAGCAAAGTCCAGCTCCTGGCACTGCACAGGACAGCCTCAAGAACCTCACCATGTGCCTGGGAACATTGTTCAAATGCTTCTGGAACTCTAGCAGGGTTGGTGCTGTGACCTCTTCACTGGACACACTGTTCCAGTGCCCAGCCACCTTCTGGGTAAAGAACATTTTCTTAATATCCAACCTAAACCTCCCCTGATAAACTTGTATTCTCTCTGGTCTTGTCACAGCTTGCCAGAGAAGAGATCAGGTCCTGCCCCTCTTCCCTTGTGAGGAAGCTGCAGAGCACAGTGAGATCTGCTCTCAGACTTCTCCAGGCTGAACAAGCCAACTGACCTCAGTCACTGCAATAATTGTGAATTTCAATGTTTATTTGATACATAAAAGATGAAATAGATACTGGGTTTTATTTTTTCTGATTTCCAGATGACAAAATAAAAGAACCGCTGCCACTCACCTCAAATAGCAAAATAAAATTATCCAATGTATTTATAAAGCATCTGTTGTTTCGTACCAGCTTTTCTTCATGTTTGAGGGCAGTGGGAATCTGTTCTGTGCCTGGAACCCCCCATTCTCACTGGAGTCTTCTACTTAATGGGTGTCACTTTCTTCTATCACAATATGAAGAATAATTGGCAATGAGCCTAGTTTTACTGCTTCAATTCTACTTAGCAAAATTTTGAAAGAGTGAGACACATTAAAATCAACTATGGGCACACAGTGATAGTTTAAGGTCAGTGTGCTTACCCTAATTTGGGTAATGTTTGCACACTATCCCTGTTTTGCCCATCCATGAGCGCTCGCCCTGCAGAAGCAATAGTGACATCTTTACAAGTCTCCTTGTGACTTTCTGTCTACTCTAAAGAAAGTGTGACATAATATAAAAGGGTATCAATAATATTAATTCTGTGTTTATTCAAACTGTGAGAGCATTTCCCAATTTTTGCTAAATCACAGAATCATTAAGGCTGGAGGAGACCTTTAAGCAAATTGAGTCCAACCCTTAACCCAGCACTGACATGGCCACCACTAAACCATGTCTCCAAGAGTCACATTTACTCATTTCTTGACTACTTCCAGGGATTGTGATTCCATCATTTCTTTGTCAGCCTGTTCCAATGCTGTGAAGAGATTTTTCCTTGTATCTAATTTAAAGCTCCCTTAGCATAACTTTAGGCCGGTTCCTCTTGTTCTGTCACTTGTTACATGGGAGAAGAGCTTGACCCCTCCTGGCTGCACCCTCCTGTGAGGGAGTTTTAGAGTGGTAAGATCCCCCCTGAGCCTCCTTTTCTCCAGACTAAGGCCCTCCCCAGCTCCTTCAGCTGCTCCTCATCAGACTTGTGCTCCAGACCCTTCTCCAGCTCTGTTGCCCTTCTCAGGACACATTCCAGTTCCTCAATGTCTTTCCTGTAGTGAGGGGCCCAGTGCCAGGCCCCAGTGGAAGCCAAGTGATGAAGAGGAAGATGAAGCAGCACTACTGATGTTTGCATCCAGGCAGAGGAGTGCACCAGTTTGCAACAGAGCAACCCGGGGCAAACACCAATGCTCTGGCTGCAATCCAACTTCAGAATGTCTGTTTTGTGGAACAATTAGCACTGACTTTATTTGCTGAATAAATGAATGTTCGGGCTCTGGAGAACAATTGATATAATTGCTTCTGAACATCCTACACTTATTCCCTTGGTAATTCCATGTGAAGGTTCAGGGATGATATACTGATCTAAGGGAAATAATATATTATGGAACACAGTCAAAGCATTTGCTAATTATTACGATTGCAGAGAGATTTCTTTTGCGATGGAATGTGATATATTTATAAATACATAAAATTATTTTTCCCAGTAGTGTTATTGCATGACCTTTTAACCATCTTTGCACAGGATAAATATTCTCTTTTACTATTAATGAATAACAAGAGTTGCTGAAACCTTCCGTGCAGTGACTTTTAATTGTCTTGCTGGTAAGAAAGTCTCCTCAGGAAATCCTCATTTATTTAGCTGTGTGTAACCCTTTGACCCTTCTTTCTGTCTTTAGATCCCTAACAACACCACTAGAAAAGGTTCAAAATTGAACCTTGATTCCATTTAAAATCAAAAAAATGCAAAGGCTTGTGATGAATGGTCATTGTCACACATGCATTATATTAAGAAAAAAATAATGCAAAAATCATAGAAAAAGAGCAAAGAAAGGTCTAGGATAAGTCTTTTTAATTCCTTAGTTCAAATGGAGGTTTAGAGTCTTCTGTCATTTCTCACATTATGTTTTTCTGACCAAATTTTTAAAGGAACCTGCACCTGAGATTCCACACCTCTCCAAGCAATCTATTCCAATGATAGCCTTCCTAAGATCAATTTTTTTTCTTCACATTTAACCTGAATCCTTCTTCCCTTATTGCAAATTTTGTTCTTTTTTTAGGTGTCTATAATGGACTACCCATTAAAAAAATGAAACCAAAAAACCATTGTGTTCTCTTTCCCTTTTCAGGAGTCTTTCACATATCCGAAGACACCAAACTAAATGCATTTTGTTTCTTCAGTGGACTCATATGTCCTTTTTTCTAGAATAATAATTTTGCTCTTTTTCATCTGAATAGCTCCAGTAGATTTCCTTCTTGAGGTTAAATGTTCAAACGTGTACATGATACTCCAACTGAAAAACCATGGGAACATTATTTTCCTTTTATATTACTCATAATAACATATTAAATTATAAATGGTGATTTAGTGAAACAAAAATCCAGATGTTATGGGAAAACCAAATCCATTTGGATGTGAATGAAAAACACTGTTTCAGCTTTGTGCCTAAGCACCATAGTTGTGAAGGTAGCTTGTTTGGAATTTTATGGGGATTTTGAGAACTCAGATTGCTTTTTTTTTTTTTTTGAAAGAAAAAATTAAGTAGGAAAATTTAGACTGGCTCTGAGCAATTTCAGGATTTCAAAAATTTAATTGAATAAATAAAAAAAGAAAAGGGGCATACAATGAGTGTCTTGAGAATTACCACAACATTTTGACATTTTGTTACCTCCATGGTACATTATGATTTCAGTGTTGAGTTTGTGTTTATAGGAACAAGGTTCAACAACCAGGCTGCTGGGCAGAAATTTAAAACACTGAGGGAAAACAAAAGTTTCTCATTGCAGTCCTTCCACATCTCCACCAATCTTATTCTCATTTTGCATCCCCACTGTCATATGAAAACATGACAATTTGCAGTCATTTACCATTATTTCCTGCCATACTCAGAACTTACTGTTCAAATTCCCTACTGTATTCCAAGGGTACACTTCTAAAAGCATTATCCAGGGGTCTCAATAACAATTAAGTTTCTTAAACAGAAAGAGAAATGTTGTGCCAGCCCAGAAGAGTTTACAATATGCCAGTCAATATTATTTTCAGTTGAGCTGCTGTACTTTAATAGCAATGTTATGTAAGATTTTCCCAAGGACAAAAAAACCCCCAAACAAAACACAACAACAAAACACAACAACATAAAGATTTTGACGAGATGTCCATATAATTGATTTTTCCTTCCATTAGTCAGCCAGCTGAATATTTCCTTTATATTCAGCTACTGTTGTGTCCTGCATTGTTTGTTCTTTAAGGATAATATTTCTGCACAGAGTTTGCAGACAATAAATGAAGGAAAGTTAAAGAATACTTGTAAACCTGCAGTAAAACTCCAGTAAAATATTCAGAAACAAAGAAAGATAGTGTTTACAGCCACAACTAATCTGAGTTTCTGCTCCAGTAAAAGCACTATTCTTGAGTTTGTCAATGAAGAAATTAGTAGCAATTATTCTGGTAAAGTACTTCTAAAGAGAGAGATTGGTGCCCAGCATAAAAATAAAGAACCAAGTAATCATGGATGTGGAGAAAGTACAAGGGTGCAGAACATCACTTCTACATAGGATGCTGCTTGTTTATAGTCCTCCCTACATCACTCAAATAAAGCTCTTTAGTGGATGTAGACTGTGCTTAAATAACACCTATGGCAGCCTAATCTTTCAGTTAATAGCTGTCACTATAATAACATGTTTGAAAATAGGATAGCATGCTCAGGTTAGTGGTTAGATAAAGCAGATATAAAAGCAAAAAGAAGGGAAAAAAGATTTTTTCCAGAATAAGTTAAAAATGCATTTTGGATCAATGTACAGTATTGTATTTGATGCAAAATGACTTTTCTAGGTATGTTTGAATTCTTAGCCCCCTTTCTGCATAAGTTTCATTCAATGAAAAAGTTTTGATTTTTTTCCCCACACGCATTAATTCCTTTCTTTCTCATCTGCTATCATACCCAGATTCTAACTGCACAGGAAAGTGTTTATAGCCCTCTTTAAACTCCATTTTCCATTGAAATTCCAATTAATTGAAAAATGTTGTTTAATCTGTTTTTATTAACAGCCATCCCCATGGTCTCAGAGACTTGATCTCAGATTCATGAGGCCCATGCCTTGATGAGCTTGAAAACCAACGCAGGAGAAAGTGGTCCATGGGAATGTCTCCTACACCTCCTGCACAGAGAAATATGAGAAGTGGTTTTGTGTAGAAGGATATTTCAGTAACACAGGTCACAATGTGTTACTGGAAGCCTATGTGCACAGTCCAGGCCTGGAAGATAGGGATAGCAGGGCGCCTGTGAAACAGTAAACAATAAGAAGAATGTAGCAGTTGCTAAAGGGAACAAGTAAACATGCTGATAGAAGGAATAGTTTTGAGAAGAGAACGAATCCTAAGTTATGGAGTTGTGTGCACACCCCATCTCTTGTCCAATTCTGTGATTGTACCATTGTTAAGTGTGTATTGTGTAAACAATAAACCAGAGCAGTTGACGGTACTTCTGTGACGAGAGTGTCCTGACTCTGGTCGTCGTAGTATAGAGGAGCTCAAAAACCGACAATTGGACTTTACCCCACACCTGTCCCCGCTACAGTTTTGTGTATAACACCTTGTGCCAGTGGACATCTCTTGCCTAATGGCTTCTTCAGAGTACAAAAGATGCAAAATCTGAGCTTTCACTTAATCCTCTTGTGCCACACCTGATTTCCAAGGACTAGTCCTCTGAATAGCACAGCCACAGCCAAAGCTTGAGTTAAGTCTTTGTATGAGTCTGTAGTCAGCCTCTGCCTGCAGTAACACAAGAGAGTAATTCCAATTCACTAAAATCCATGCATTTTACACTTTTTATTGATCTTTTTGATTATTCTGCCTTTCAACTCCAAGAAAAGACCTTGTCAAACTGCCAGCACATACTTTGTTTCTGGACTGCAAAAGAGCTCTCTAGAATGTAGAGCAGACTGACAGTTATTGTTTCCTTTCCCTGATATTATTTCCTAGCATTTCTTGATGCTAGAGTGATAAGAAAAAAAATAATAGCTGACTACTGCTAGGGACAAAAAGGAGTAAGATTTAATGAAGCCCCCAGGAGTTCTGTTAATTTGAGTGGTGAGCTTAGCAAACTGACAGGGGATCTTCAGAGGACCAGCAATGTGCACAGATATGATGAAGGAGTATAACTTGCCTGAATGGCTGAATGTGTGAAATGAAGGCAGCGAGATCTGGAATTCATTGAAACCTGCTTTATCTAGAGGCCGTAGTGGAAAATAATATCAAATTTGTTGCTTTTTACTGACTGCTTACTAACAATTGTTAGACACCACTACTAGACTGATTTCTGGCCTTTTTCACAAATCCAGTGATATCTTTTCAATATATCACCTTTCACCACAGTTCTGTCCTGAAACATATTGTATCACCTACTTTTGGGAATTGGACTGGATGATCCTTGTGGGTCCCTTCCAACTCAGCATATTTAGAGATTCTGTGAAAAGGGAACTTTTCTGTCCATCAGAATTATCAGCAATAGCTTTTGGCACCTGATTCTAGCACAGGGCACATGAAAACTTAAGTCAGATTTTCTTTTTTTCTTGTTTTGGATATATATTTGTATTAATGTCGCTTCTATCAGCCAATTTCTGCCATTCTGGAAGAATAAATAAATCAGAAAGGACAAAGGGGAATGGCTTTAAACTGAAAGAGGGCAGATTTAGATTAGATATTAGAAAAAAATTCTTTACTGTGAGGGTGGTGAGGCACTGGCACAGTTGCCCAGAGAAACTGGTACTCCTTCCCTCAAAGTGTACAAGGCCAGATTGGATGGGGCTCAGAGCAAGCTGGTCTAGTGGAAGGTGTCCCTGCCCATGGCAGGGGGTTGGAAATGATCTTGAAGGTCCCTTCCAACCCAAACCATTCTATGTTTCTATGGCTGCAGTTTTTATTTTCTTTTGTGTTCCTCTTTAATTAACTTCAGAAGAATTTCTGAATTAATTCACGTTCATACTGCAGAATTGGGAGTATTGCAGAACACCTACTTTTACTCTCCATTTGGTAACTAATGTTTATCTGTGTTTTGACAACTGAGTCCCTGAGGACCATTTCACAGTGGGAATGAATGTACATTGTCAATAACTCCTGGTCATGGCCCAGGTTTTACACAGAAGCCACCAGATTGCCCTTTCTCCCTGCTGTTCCTCCTAATTTCACCCAGATGTGAGACTCCAAGGTTCAGCCTATGAGGCTGAGACATTTAAATTAACACATCTCATCTTTCACAGAATTTCCTAACCAAAAGACCCTGTGTGGGCTGTCTGACTTCTGCTGGCTCCGAGGCACAATCAATAGAGTTTCCACACCAGTTTTATCTCCAAAGTGGCAGAGTTTTGTGCCCAAGGGTTGTTTGAACCTGTGGAAGGAACTATCTCAGCCTATGTTGCTCAAACTAATGGGTTTCCTGCACTTTCACTGCACTGGTACGTTCTCTAAGCTCTAGACTGACTGCCAAAGTGTGAAAAATTCATCCTGGCAGGAATAGAAATTCACAGGAAAGTCAATTTTCCTGTGGGTGGTAACTCTGACTTCATGGAGAATTACTAGGCAATGTGGAATGTGTCGTGCAGGACTACACCCTGTGTGTCCAGTACCATCACATGTGGGATGAGATAGGCAAGGGTCTGATGGAATGAACCTTAAAAAAAAAAAAAAAAAAAAAAAAAATCAGTGCTCTTGGGTCCTGTTCATGATTTACCCCAGGAAAGGGTGGTAGAAGATGTCAGTGATCTGGGTTCATTTTCCTGCTGAGCTGTCTGCAGTCAGTGTGACAGAGGTTAAACACACATAGATCAGGATAAAACTCTTTCAGGAGAGAATTCAGCAGGACTTTGATGGGGAAAAGCAAGTTGTAAAACAGGTGGGCATCAGCAAGGGGCAATGCTTGCTGCAATCAATAGGTAGCCTTATTTTAGTGTAAGACATGTCCCTCCTGGGACAATATATCTTTTCCATGGAGGGAAAATGGACTCGCTGATCTTATAGATCTTCTCAATTTCAAAATATTATGATTCTGTAATAACACTGGAAGCACTTACTGCCAACAAAATAATGCATCTCAGAACAGCATTTAAGGTTCAGCAGTGTACAGAAGGAAGAAAAAAGTACACCGGAAAACCTCCCCCAAACAACTCACTGTATTTGGATTGCTGCATATGTTAAGCTTTGCAATCATAGACTATGATGGATACAAATTAGTGATTTTTGCTTAATATTTATTGTAATTTTTTCTGCCTGTACAGAGAAGAAATGACTGGTTGAATGGATCTTGCTTGAAAGGATGCCCAGTTGTTCTGGAGCTTCCTTTAAGCACTACTTTATTCTTTGTAAAATCCTGTTTTAGGTAATTTCCTCTCAGCAGCAGCACAGCAGTGAATCATAAAAGAACAAAGCAGTGACAGCTGGTGCAGTGCTAAAGCTGAACCTTGATTTCCAGCTTAAGTTTCATTTTAGATACTCTTCTGCATCAAGGGGCTCCGTTGTTTACTTTTAGGCAATTTTTTTCATGTCTCTGCTCCTTTGCCTCTATTTTGGTCAGGCTTGAATTTTCAGCAGTTGATCAACATATCTCAATGGGCTCTATTGAGAGGTTGTTTGCAATACTAGCAGGACACTAATAAATAAGTTTGTGTTATCCTTTTCAGTGTTGATCTGAACAATGGGTTTAACTGCTGGGAGAGGAAAATGCAGAGGTTATGAGTCCTGGGGTGACCACAGTGAAAGGCTGCACAAAAAATTTGGTGAAATGGTTTGAATTGCAATTCAAAGAGTGTTTCAATACCAATAAAAACCAGTATGATCTGCTACATTTCTGAGAAGGAAATAGAATTCATATAACAGAGAAATAACTTGCTAGATAGTACTATGAGAAAACAGCAACATTGAAGTTGAAATTTTACTGGAATGGGGGTGAATGGTGTAACCCTGGAGCAAAAAAGATCATATTCTCTTCTGAGCTGGGTTGATGGGATGGCTGTATGCCAGTCTCAGCTGACAATAACTCTAATATGCTCACCTTGTTTACAGGGCATTGCATATAAAAAATGAAGATCAAGAGAAGGACAGTGAAATTCTATAGAGCAACACTGCTGTGGAGGAGCTATATTTGCTTTGTCTAGAAAAGGGAATTTTGATTCAGTTGCCAAAATACGGATGCCTGGGATGACTGGAGGTGCCTTGTGTCATTCCTGGTATCTGCAACAGGCAGGCTGGTGTAAGTGTGGTGGAGGCCAGGCAGGATCAGTAAGGAAGTTGAAATGATGCCACATATCTGTGTTTGGACAACTGAATCACTGGCTAGAGGATAGAAAGGAAATATCATAACCTCTTAATAGCTAGGAGATAGCTAGCTGGTTTTATTATTTTTCATCATCATCATAGTCATCCATCATCATAATCACTTTAGAAGTAGTAGTAGTAGTAATTATATTAACCAAATATTTTCTTTATTGAGCACAAGAAGAACATGAAGAAAGCAACCAAAGTTGCAAGAAGATACTGGGGAATGTTCTTTACAGTTAAATTGGAACTTGGGAACAGAGTGCACACTGCTTCTGTACAGTCTGACATCATCCATATACAATATTTATATAAAGGTGCTCTGATCTCCATTTTACACATGGACAAGTGAGTTCCAGAAAGGAATAATATGTGAGTAAAGATTTTCTGGATAATAAGATGTACATAGTTTATCACCCTTGTACTGCAGTTCGTCTCAAAGAGCCTGTAAGATCATTGGCTGCTGCAGTTACAGAGGTTTTTGGTGTAAAGTGCTCTGTTTACTTCTCAAGAAGTGTCTCAGATCACTGAATTTGGAATAAGCCTCAACATCCTAAGAATAAAGGGAAAAGTCACCAAGATTTATGTTTTCATCACACAAGCTACCCTACCTAGGAAGGTGTGCTCTAGGCTTCTGAAACTGCTTTCAAGGGAAAACATCAGATTCTGGTAGAACTTGGGCCTTGTCAAAGTGGGCCTGTGTTGTCTGTCTCTAGGAGAAGAGTCCTCTGAACATCACATTGCTTTTCAGAAATGTTATTGGAAATGGTATTCTCAACCTCTTGCTAATCCTCATGAAACAGACAAGAAAATGGATCATGTTTCATCATGTTAAGGCCACTGCTCTGTGCTTCTTTGACAGAGGTGCAGCTCCCAGGATCAAATCTGGTGTGTTGTAGGGCTACAACTTCCTCAAAGAATCAATTTTCAGGAGCTTTCCCCAACAGTGTATTCCTTCCTCATGTGCTTTTGAAACTGTGGATACAGTCTTAAATTGTGGTCGCAGAAGTTTATAGAGAAGGATTTGGCCTGCTCTTGGATGAGAAGCTTGATATGAGCCTGCACTGCCCATGGAGGTTGTGGATGCCCCATCCCTGGAAGTGTCCAAGGCCTGGCTGGATGGTGCTTGGAGAACCTGGTCTAGTGGAAGGTGTCCCTGTCCATGGCAGTGGGGGTGGAAACTAAATAATCTTGAAGGTTCCTTTCAAACCAAATAACTCTGTGATTCTACAGCATCCCTCTTGTCTCAGTTACATATTAGATTTCTTCTCCTATGATTTGTTTACCCCATCCCTTTGGAAATGCTGCCTGAACTACTCACAAGTGCATCTTCAAACCCATTTAACCATAATGACCCAGATTTGGAAACTTCTGTAAGCCTAATAAAGCTTCAGCTTTAAAATCTGCACCAGCAAAAAGTGAAAAGGTGTCTGAACAGGACATTGTTAAAAACCCTGTCAGTTTAAGGTGAGAACGGAGATGTGATGATTGCCTATAAAAATGAAAAATAGTTTGTGAAACAGGAACATGTCATACATCTGTTTTTTGAAGACATTATTTTGCCATTTTTATGTTTTGAGACATCCCTATAAACCTCTAATAAAAATAAAGATAAACAAAAAATATAAAAATCATAAAGACAGAGCATAAAACAACAACAATAGGAATTACCCCAGACAGAAGTTGCTTTTATGATTCAGTTGGAAAGGCTGACCAAGATGCTTGTGGAGCATCTTAATCTCATCTATGCTTTTTCCTATACACCTTCCAGAAATGTTGTTACTTAATAGCTGAGTAAAAGGTACCATATCAGCATTAATTAGAGTAATTCTTTCACTGGTGAAACTTCTCCAATTTTTTATTTCTTTAAGAAAATGATAAAAGATTACAGAAGCTGGAAAAAAATGTCTGTAAATTATTTACCTTCCTACAAGCTGTTTAAAGGGCAAATTTAGTCCAAGACAAAGCAAAGGTGGAATGCAAGAAAATACCTTCTGAAGTGTTGCTTCTTGTGTCTGGAGATACACAAGGGATTCAACATGTATGTTTCTTTCTCTTGGGCTCAAGATTAAGATTATCAGTCTGAAACTGCAGTGATGGTGAAGGACAAGAAGGGACTTAAGGACACAGTGTGTGGGGGTGAGATTCTTGTGACCACAGAAAACAGGTATTTTTGAATCTCATTCCTCTTATGTTTTTCAATAAGAGAACTTGAAAAGCTGTGCTTTGATCCATTTCAGGAAGAGTTCAAAAAGAAGGTAAAACAGAAAGGATTCCTCCAATTCCTCATGTACTGCCTAAAATCAATCTTCCTTAGAGCTTGACCTCAGTCATGACTTGTTTTCAGCTTGCATACTTCAAAAAAAGAAGCAAAAAAAATAATTAAAAAATGATTATGCCACTGAAAACATGTGAGATATGCCCTTATCTGAGGGACAATACCCAGAAAAGGGCCTGGAGTCTTCGTGGTGTTGGAATTAGATTTGGCTTATGGTGTTCAAGTGTTGCTGCCATTGAGGTCATAGGTTGAGGACTCCTGCAAATTGGCTATGTAGTTTAGGGAGTCCATAGGATATTGTGGATAAGAAAGGTGTTATGTCAGGTTTAGGAAAATGAGAGAGAGGTTTGGGAGGATTCTGCAGTCAAAGGGACGAGCATGGGGTGGAGATTGTGGATTCAGGAACAGAGGCTGAGGAAGGCATTAAATTCTTCTGACTGGAGAGGTGAAAAGGTATGAGAAATCAGGAAAGATTCTGAAAGATTTCTTGTTTGGTCACTTGATGCAAACAGACAAAAAACCTGTGAGGAGACAGAAACAAAAATGAGGAAAAAGACACTACAACCAGGGTATTCCTTTTGTCATGAATGACAGGCAGCACATACCTATAAAAACTATCTGACTATTCACATGTTTTTGTGATTCACTGAAGTTCACTTTCCTTTTCCAATATTTGTGACTCCATAAGTCAATCCCCAGTGCAAACTGAGACCTGTACCTTCAGCTCAGAATGCAAACTGGGTTCACTATGACCTGGTAAGGCTGGAATTCTGCTTCAGTCTTTTGTTTAATTACTCTCCCTCCATTACTCTTCCTGTCAACTTCCAGCAGCTACTCCAGAAGATGGTGTGCCATGGATTCTGTGTTACAGCTTCAACCCAATGTTGTCTTGAACACTGTAAAGTATCCCCAGTGGCACTAGAAGTCAACTGAATCCATCCCGAGGCATCCATCCATGACGGAGCTGAACTTTTCTGTAGGGTGCTATGACTAGATGTTTCCTGACTTCTAGATATCTGTACACAGACACCAAAACATGGGTCTCTCGCTCTCAAGCTGATTTCAGTGCCAAGATCTCACTTTTGTTGCCTGAACATGAAGGTATTTAGTAACCACTTGCTTTCTAGAAGGGCATGGGTGTCTCAGAGGTCCAGTGATATTTCTGTCAGCCTTAAGAAGTGATTCTTATTGCCTCACAGATGACACTGAATGCATGTGTATATGACATTTACATATCAAAACAAGTTACTGGAGACCAGGTGACGTGGTCCTCTTCTTCCTAGTAGCACAACTGATGAGAGCTTTGTACATCAAAAGGAGCATGAGACTTTGGGAAACATAGAGCCCCTAACAGGCTGCTGAAATATGTAGGCAGTTCTCCAGCAGGCATGTGAAAGTGTGATTGAATGTGTCCATTTATTGTTTTAAGGTAAAAGGGGATCCCTTAGGTGAGTACCTGAAGATGGACGTGTGGCTCTCTGCTGTTGCGGATTTCTAGTAGATCTGTTTCATAGAATCACAGAATGGTTTTAATTAGAAATTACCTCAAAAATCATCTAGTTCCAACCTCCCTTCCATGGGCAGGAACACCTTCCACTAGAGCAGGCTGCTCAACTTTTTTAAGGACACTTTCCACAGGAACAGAGTTATGCCAAAGTCACAGTGAAAGTTCAGAATGGTTTCCCTACCCAAAGTGAGAAAGGGAGCCAATCTGTCACATTAGGCATTCACCTGTCTTCAGAGTATGAGCTTTTAGAATGACTAATAATGAATCTACTTGATAATGAACAGCTCATTTACCCTTCACTGAGCCTGTTTCTCCACCCCAGCAGCACTGAACAGTCTTTCGCAGGAGCAGCTCACACAGAGAATGGCTTTCAATCACAACCAGAGACTTGTACGAGTTTTTATTGATCCAGGAGTTGCATGTGAGACCATATGTCATGTAAGAGTTTTGATGAAAATATCAGAACTGCTGTCACTCTGACTAGCATCAAACGTTGGTTTGCTGATCTCTAATCAAAGTTTTTGGATATGCTGCAATGACAAGGCCAGTAATCCAGAGTGAAAGGTCTCCACAGGGGCCAATGTCATATCAATCTCATTTAACATCTACTTAAATGTTATTCCTGTTATCTACAATCAGTACACAAGTTCAACTGCACAGACAGACTACATCTTGCACCTTCTAGCTCCTTGATCATGTCAGGGAATTATTACTGTCATTTTCTCCACCTTTTTTCTCTACCTTTACTCTTGTCTGTCTTTAGACATTTACTGTGTCATATCAAATTTAGCTTGAATTCTAGCTAGGCACAAAAAAGCAAGTTTGCTTTGTGAAATGCCTCACACAGTTTCAGGGCATCAAAGAAGAAGATCGACATTTGCTTGGTGAGAATTAAATGTCTGTATGAAGACAACCCATCACTTCTGCACTCACCCACCATCCTTCCCCTTATGTTTCTCAAGAAGAGTGATGCTTCATGATAAATTTTGTCACCATGGAGTTGACTTGATAATTTCATTTTTTGGAAGATGTGTTTCACAGTACAAAGATTAATATGGAAAGAAGCATGGAGCTGTTTGCTAGGGGAGATATGTTTATTGGCACTGTAAAATGGAGTGGAAGAAGTATGGGAATTGTGGTTTTCTTGCACAGGTAAAAGCAAAAACATACAAGGTGTGTGGCCCAAGAATATGTTCAAAGTACCTCAAATAAACTGATTTAAAAATTACTTGATTATCTGCACCTTAATATCTGTGGCTTTAACACAGGAGGAAGCTTTGCAAAACCGTGTTTTAAAATTTGAGCTATCGCCTCCATTAAGATGGCTGAAGAGAAGCAATTTGTTACATTAAAGATTCTTAAATGTCACAACTGCATTGGTGTCTTATTCAACGCGTACCAGATTACAATAAGGAAAGAATTTCAAGTAAATACTGAAAGTTAAATTATAACCCCAGAGCTAGCATTGCCTAATCCATTATTTATAATTCCCCTTTCTTGCCTAGGGACATATTCTTAAAGAAGCACGTTTAACGTGTTTTCATAGTTTTATATAGTATGTAAAAAAAATTTTTTAAAAAATTAAGCAAATATGATATAAAGTCAACTAGATAACACCTTATATTTTACCAATGACTGCTGAAATAATTAATCAGCTCTACAAATTCCCACAACTCCGCTACTCTGAGTTACTAACAGGTTTTGCGTACTAAAACTTATCAAGAGTGTGAATTCAAGTGAATAGCTTTAGTATTATTAGAAGTGTTGATTTTATTCAGACTTTGCACTAACAAGTTTGCAGGAAATTTGTTAAAGCTGAATTTATATTCAAAACTCTTATTTTTAGGATTCTGTCAATCCAGAAAATTCTGTTCCATGTTAGTCATATAATGTGCGGTTCATCTCACCTAATTTTGGAAATCTAAAAGTTAAATAACACTATCTGAGCAGGTCACTCTGACCTCTTTTGATAGTCAATTGGGTAAAAATAGGTATTTTCTAAGGGTGATTCATAAAATCTGTCTCATCTCCAGTTTTAGAATAAAATAATATCCTTATTATTCTCTTTTTCTGATTATTACATCTTTTCTTTCTATGGACAAACTCAGATATATAACATACTGTTAAGAATCTCAGTTGCAGCAGGTCTATCCTAATTCTCAATGATTTATGAGTTATTGGGAAGGTTTACACATATAAGATCTAAACTTTTGTCAACAAAAACTCTAAGGACTCAAAAACCTGTATTTAGACAACAAAATTTTTTTTAAAAGTGTCCAAGAGATAATGCTACTTCCTTTAAAAAATAGACTTTTGATGGATTCATAAAGCTTAGAGGAAGGATGTTTGTTTTCTTGGTTAGTAAAAGTGCTCTGGCATAGAAAATATAAGGCTGACTGCAATGACTGAATCTGTTGGTTTTGCAATATTTCTGTGTTTGAATTGTGATGTAGTTTTGCACACTGAAAATAGCAGCAAGTCTCAGAATTTACCTTATATTATTTAAGGTACATTGTAACATTTCATAGCCAATTAAAAAAAAAGGAATTTATTTATTTGGACTGAGTCCATTTCTATACCCTAAAAGCTGCTGCTCTAGATAGCTGAAATATTTTGTTAGTACCTCCCTAGCTGAAAATAA
>JAWWEV010000043.1:3769007-3791911 GCA_035583235.1 Hafferia zeledoni | reverse complement strand
CTGTTCTCACTGGAGCTGACAGTAACTCTCAGTTTCACATAGGAAATTATTATCCTTAGCATATTGTTTCTGTCTCCTCCAGATCATTAATGAAGAAGTTAAGTAAAGCCAAGTCTCGCATATTTCCCAGCTAAAAGTCTTCCTAAAGTTAAAATGCTGTTCTTTAGCATTAATCATTCTCTACCTTCCGTTATAAAAATAATAAATTATATATTGAAATAACAGAAACCTCCCTCTCTGTCTGCAATCTCAGGCACTGGTGAGTTGTTTGGAATATCCAGTTAATGTGTCTGGATAGACGAGGCTGTAATCAGCAGGATAACCTCCACTGAGACCTTCCGAGAGCTGCCAAAAGAAATCCTGATGATGGAGTCGCTTGTAGGTCTACCAGTTTGATCTGCAACACATGAGAGCCATGGGGACCATTTCCCATTATGCTGGAAACAAACAATGCAATGACATCCAAGACCAGACTGGTTTAATTTAAATGAGAAATCAGAGTCTTCTGGGATCAGGACTGTATTATCTCTACAGCTGTAGAGCACACTTTCATTTTTTCATCAATCTGTTTACATTAAACCTGAAATGGCTCAAAATTGCAAGCCTTTTATTCTCCTTGTATAATCATTCTTGACAGCACAAGCTATCAAAGTTCTTACTAGAATTTGAGTCTTTACTTATATTTCTTTTCTGCTGCCATGGTCAGTGTTCCAACACAGAGATACGTTCGATTGCAGAACTTCTGGTTTCCCTGACAAAACGCATGGGATGTAACAATTTATTTTTATGTGAATGTATCTTTTATGTGATCATTTTCTAAAAGAGAATATTTTTTCAGATGTATTATTCACTTATTTAGGAAAGTTGGAGATTCAACCAAAGATTTGTGGATGTGCTTTAGGTATGTGTTTTTTTACTCACAGTATTTAGTAGAGATACTGTGTGAGGGACTTATCCTGCATCACTGAACTCAATGGGAGTTGTAGTCTCTGCTTAAAGCCTTCTTGTATAGCTTCAAGTCTATGTCAATAAGCAAGAAACATAGACTGCTTGCTAAGTCCCATCTGAAATCTTACTCAAATACTATTAAATTCATGGTTTTCTTCCTAATGAGCCAACAGTACAAAGTCAGGTATCATTGAATGCATTTAATCAGGTTAATGTTGAAAATGATGATACAGTTTTTCTTGAGGATAATTAATAGGGAATGTGAAGCATTACAAAAACCAAAACCTAGATAATATTTCTCAGTGTGGTTCATGACATCTGGATAGATGCTTTTTTCTATACTTAGAATGGTAAATTCTGCATCTGCTTTCATATAAAAAGGATTTATTTAGGATTATGTTACACTACAGTGCTGTAAGGACAGAAGAGCACCTGTATTTACCATCTCCATATTATAAGCAACAAATCAAATAAATAGGACAAAAAAACCGGAGCAGCTCAGCTCTTCAAGGAGTAAGGAAATAAGGGACCCACCATGATGGTTCTGCTCATTCTTAAAGCATATTACATGCTCCAAATCCTTGCAGTAATGACATTTCTCTGACTTTTGTGTGGCTGTACAGACTCTGATTGTTGGATCCAGTAGTCTATACACTGTAGGCAGATAAAGAATAGAAATGTGGAGCAGATAAATGTTGTTTAACACCACAAAGAAGGGTTGGTAGCAGAGCTGAGGCCAAAAGCTGGAGCTAATGGGCCTCCAGCCCTGTTCTCTGCACTTTGCAGCCTCTCCCCACTGGGGCAGGTCCATTGTCTCACCTCTGCCCCCTCCCCGAGGCTCTGGATGTTAGCAGCAAGACTGAGCTTAAATGACTGACCCTGCTCCTTCCCGAAGCACTGAGCCATCCTGGTGCTGATACTTCTGTGCTTTATTTTCCCACACAGCAGTGCCAGCTTAGCATTTAATTTTGTTTCATTAGGAGAAAATTATTTTTTAATTATATTTCATTATTTCTCTTAATATTTTCAAGAGTGGTGCTGACAGAGGCTTAACAGAATCCAATCCCTTTTTCATTAGAGAGCATCTCTTGCATTCACCTCACATCTCCATTACGGGCTGTCACATGCTTCATGCACAGCAGTAATGGCCTGGGTAGACACTCTCATAAATATCCTGCTCATCTCCACAGCAGTGGTGTAATTGAGGGTAAACATGAATCAGTGCTGTTTGCCCACTCCTAATGTGGGTATTTCAGCTCTCTCCCACTTCTCCCTGTGGATTCTGGGTGGCTTTTCCCAATTTAACACCAAACTGCTGCTCTAAATGGGAGAAGAGACTTGCGGGAATGATGGCAGTTCTCTGGCACTTGTGTTGTCTTCTGTCCATATTCAACTGTCTTAGAAAGGATTGGGACTTTTTTGCTCAAAAATGTAATTCATGGTTTCTAAATGCATGGAATTCATGTGGGATTTGGCATTCAGAAGCTTTTTAGACTTTCATGTGAGTACAATGACACGTGTGATAATGTGTTTTCTAAGGTTTCTGAAGTCAGAGGGAAAGAGCACATCTTTAGTTTCATTTCAGCTTCACCCCTGGCCAGGTATGATGTGTGACTGTGGTAGGTTGACCCTGGCTGTATGCCAGGTGCCCACCAAACTATCACTCCCCTCCTCAGCTGGATAGGAGAGAGAAAATATAGCTAAAGGCTAGGGTCAAGATAAGGACAAGTGGAGATCACTCAGCAGTTACAGTCATAGACAAAACAGAGTTGACTTGGGGAAATTAATTTAATTTATTACCAATCAAATCAGAGCAGGATAATGAAAAATAATCTTAAAACACCTTCCCCCCATCCTCTCTTCCTCATGAGTTTAACTTCATTCCTGAATTCCCGACCTTCTGCCCCACTCAGCAACACAGGGAGGTGGGAAATGGGGTCTGCAATCAGTTCATCACACCTTGTCTCTGTTGCATCTTCCTCCTCAGGGAAGGACTCCTCACACTCCTCCCCTGCTCCAGCATGGAGTCCCTCCCATGGAAGACAGTTCACAAACTTCAGCAAAGTGGGTCCTTTCCACAGGCTGCAGCTCTTCATGACCTGCTCCAGTGTGGGTCCCTTCCATGGGGTGCTATCCTGCAGGAACTGGCTGCTCCAGTGTGGGTGCCTTCTAGGGTCCCAGATGCTGCCACCAAATCTGCTCCGCTGAGGACCTCCATAGGCTGCAGTGGGACAGCTGCTTCACATGATGTTCACCAAGGGCTGCAGGGGAATCTCTGCTCTGCTGCCTGGAGCACCTGCTCCTTCCCTCATCCTTCCTGGAACTCGGGGCCTGCCAGGCTGTTTCTCTCACATATTCTCACTCCTCTCTGTGGCTGCACTTCAGGTTGCACATTTTTTCCCCCTTGTTCACTATGTTACCCCAGAGGTCCCTGAGAGGTTCACCCTTGGCCACAGAAGGGTCCATCTTGCAACCAGTTGGCATTGGCTCTGTAGGACACAGAGGAAACTTCCAGAAGCTTCTCAGAAGCCTTCCTCGTAGTCTCCCTCTGCTGCTGACAAAGCTTTGCCACACCAACCCACCACAGTGACATTGGTGCTGAGACCAATATGTCATATATTCATCTCAGGCTTTGTTCTCTCTGACTGTTTTCTATTCTTTCTTCCATCCTTTTTTCACCACCTAATTTTGAATTATGATCTCCAGTTTGATGGCAGAGCCTGGATACTCTTTATTTGTTCTAGCATGGAGTGGTACAGTTTTCAGTTTGCACTTAAAGGTTGAAATAGAAATTTCTTTACCAAATAAAATTGGCCCAGTAGATGTAAAAGAGCTGAAATCACCAGATCATAATTCACTGCACAGAGGTGGTCAGTGAGTGCTGTGTACAGCCTGACTCAAAGGATAGTCTGCAGGATAAGCAGAATGACTTGGAGAGTTTAGTAAAGCACACAAGCATACAAGAATTATTTTAGTCCAATATGCTACAAATATTAGGACTAATTCTAAAAAAAAAATTATTGTTTAGTATAAAAGATTTGAAAATACAAATTTACTAAAGAAAAAATATACATTTACCTTTCTTTTTTTAAATATCATTTTTCTTCAAGTTGTCTCATTTTAGGATTTTTTTGAACCCTGAAAAAAAGGACAATGATCTTAGCCACAGGGGATATGAATACATTGTGGGTAGGTTGGTAAGAATATTATAAACCAACTATTTTCCTATGAGAGCTTCTTTAATGGTTTTGCAAGGCATTTCTGTACTTGCAGAAAGGTATTAGAGGGAACAATACATTTAGTAGAGCTATATCTTGATTTAGACGATGTTGATTACTATATTGAGAACACTGGATTGTGAAGTCATCTGTGTATATTAGCATAGGGAACATCAGAGCATCAAGTATTTCTTGAAACAGAGAAAACAAAGATCAGAATTGCACTTCCTGCCTATTTCTCACTTTCCTCTTTCCCTCTCCCCACTGAAAGATAAGGGTCAGTGTCCAAAATCCTATGAAGGTCTCTGTATGCAGCTGCAGCAGGGAAGGATCATTATTACCCTTTTTTTTTTTTTTTTTTCTTTTTCTTTTACTGTTTGCTCTTTCACAACAGCGTCCATATCATCTGCGAGGTCAGGGGAAAAAAACAATATAAATCTGACTGATATTAAATTCCCAGCGTGCCATTTCTTCCCTTAGATCTCTAGGTAGCTTTGAATAGCATGACAATGGTTAAACAATATGTGCTGTCAAATTTATTTTAAATAATTATACACTGGAAGGGTTACATCGGGAAGCGAATGCCTATAATTTGTGCTGTGCCAGTAGCTTTCAATTAAATCTCAATTTCATCTCTTGGAGCATCCTGGCCCAAATTTGCAGCTAATTCTACTTTGAGTTTCAGAATTTAATCAAGTATTTAGGGTGAAGAAAATAATTTCTTAGGTGCCGCAATGACTTTATAATCTTCCACAGTGAGATGTAGAAATGATAAACATGAACAAACCTAAAAGCAGTTTTGAGGTGAGATGTCTGAGGATGAATTGTACATCATACACATGTTCATTCTGCACATGTACCACAACAGGTGAAGGGCAACTACTCTGCTGTAAAGAAAGACTGAGAGAGTTGAGATTGTTCAGCCTAGAGGAGAGAAATCTCTGGGGCAACCTTATTGTGGTCTTTCAGAAGTGAAAGGGGGCTCACAGTAGAGCCAGAGAGGGACTTTTGACAATGGTGTGCAGTGACAGGAAAAGGGGGAGGGGCTGTGAGCTGGAAAAGGGCAAGTTTAGATTGGCTATTAGGAAGAAATTCTTTACTGTGAGGATGCCGTGACACTGGCACAGGATGCCCAGAAAGGTTGTGGATGCCCCATCCCTGGCAGTGTTCAAGCCCAGGTTGAATGGGGCTTTGAGCAACCTAGTCTAGTGAAAGGTGTCCCTGCTCATGGCAGGAGTTTGGAATTAGATCATATTTAAGATCCCTTCCAACTCAAACCATTTTGAGATTATATGATTGTGTAAAGACATCAACAGGTTTTGCAGCACTTATGAATTCCCAGTGGGGTTCCTAGATCTAGCTGTGTTAAATGGTAACATAATTTCTACATCCACATCTGTCTCATTTAAATGTGACTTATGTGGCTGGATGTCTAAATCAAAAATAGTGTGGGAGGGGCCAAGCTAGAAGCAAATTGTAAAACATATTTCTTACCTCAGGTGTCCATGAGCTTGGACATAATACCTTCCAAATAATAGTGTATAGAGGCTCTGCTGGGTTCAGTCTGGATAGCCTTATACAGCGAATCATAAGGAACAGCTCTTCCATGATCTTTAGATACCTTTCCATGTGCATTTTAACAATACATCTTCAAAGGTTTCACTAGGATTCAGCAAATCTCAGGACAAAGAAGAAATCTCTCTCACACTGAAGGGTAATTCAGGAATATATTGTTGTTTATGGAAAGCATTTAGTGAAGATGAAGTAAGGTACAAAAGGAAACTTCTATAAGACATAAAAACTTTGCCTGAAAATTACTAAATATGAAATGGTAGAAAGGCATTTCAAGGTTGCAGTAGATAATTATGTATTTTAATGACACAAAGGATTCAAATAGGACTTTTTCGTCTTAACTGAGGGTCAATACAAGTCTCAGGCACTGAGGATTGAGAGAAAAATTAAAGTTGTGAAACTATGATATGCAATCTTGCCTGGAATCTACTTTATCAGTTCAAAAGGAAATAGCAATTTTGTGTACCTTGTATTTCCTTCATTCAGACTAGAAAGATGCAAGAAGACAATCTGAAGTGACAACATGAAGTCATAGCATTTGTACTTGTGTGGCCTAGACTTGTGCTGTTTGTGAAGTGTGCATCACATCAACACCACCACACAGCTCTGGATTGCTGAGAATCTCAGTGTGTGATGAATGCATGGCACTTCTCTGATTGTCTCTCTTTAAAACACACTGAAATATCAGAATGAAACGAAAGGCATTTTTCCAACCAATTTGCTGACAGCATGAAACTTGGTGCTAACAAGAGTTTTGCAACTTGAATGAGTTTTAATCAACCCTTAATAGATAGTTTCTCTGTGTGCTGCAGTTATTAGTCACATACCCTTTGATTCCATTGATTTGGGCTCTTACTGTAAATGTGCTGTATTATTCATGAAACACAGAGAAATAAACAGGAAGTTCCTGTTGATGTCTACCAGGTCCTGGTTTACTATCCACAACTTTGAATACATTTCTTCTTAGAAACACATTTATGCACATAATTTTGAGCCTACAATGTTTTCCATCTAATGGGATACTTCTCATAAGAATTATTACAATGGCCAAGCTTTAAATTAAATTGAATTAAATACTGAACACATTTATATATTTGCTCTCAGGTGTCATTAAGACAGAGCTGGAAAGGATATTTTTCCCATTGGAAGCATATTTATTATCTTACTCAACTCTTAAGGCAGCAAGGTTATTTATTCTTTTATGTTTTCTTTTGGTTACTCTGTTCACCTTCCATAATCCCTTGTTTGATGCAATTCACTGCAAATCTTCCTCTGTTTCAATTTAAGTTTTGATTCTGTGCCAGCTCTTGTTACATTGAACTCCAGGTATGTTGGGATATTAAATAGATGTTAAGCACAATGACCTTTGACAACAACAGGAAACTACCCCAAAATCTGTTGGGATTGGACAGACCTCCAAAGTGTGTGTGTGAGAGATATGATTTTATGGTCAGCTTTGAGACATTACTCATGGAAGGAAAGATGAGTACGAAATTTGAATGAAACCCTGTGGATGAAGTCATGGTTGTGATATTCAGAAGTGTACATTTCCTACACAGATTGACCTTCAACATCTACTCTAACTGTAGCAACCTTTAATAATCAAGGGAGACAGGCAATGAAACGTCTCAGTTCATGTCATTGTGATTTGGAGAACTGAGAGTTCATCCAAGATGCAGAATGGGTTGGAAGGGACCTCACTGAGTCATCTGCTCCAACCTCTCTGCTCAAGCAAGGTCACCCCAGAGCATACGGCACAGGGTTGTGTCCAGTTAGTTCTTGAATATCTCCAGTAAGGGAGACTCCACCCCCTCTGTGGGCAATCTATTTCAGTGCACAGTCACTTGCAGAGTAAATAAATTCTTCCTCACATTCAGGTGGAACGTCCTGGGCATCAGTTTCTGCCTGTTGCTTCTTACGCTACTTCTCAGCACCACTGAGCAGAGCCTGGTCCAGCCTGTGACACCCTCCCTTCAGATACTGGTAGACATTGATGAAGTCCCCCTCTCAGTTGTCTCTTCTTGAGTCTGAACAGGCACATGTCCCTCAGCCTGTCCTTGGAAGAGAGATGCTTCAAGCATCTTTGTTGCCCTCCAGTAGACTTCCTCCAGGAGTTCCATGTCTCTCGTCCTGAGGACCCCACACCTGGGTACAGCATTCCAGATGTGGCCTCTGTAAGGCTGAGTAGAGAGCCAGGATCACCTCCTTGACCTGCTGGCAATGCTTTTCCTAATGCACCCCAAGATACCACTGGCATTTTGACACAAAGGCACACTGCTTGCTGGATGCACATGGACAGCTTGCTGTCCACCAGGACCTCCAGGTCCTTTTCTGCAGAGCTGCTGGCCAGCAGGTCAGTCCTCAGCCTGTACTGGAACATGGAGCTATTCTTCCCTAGGTGCAGGACCCTGCATTTGTTGAACTCCAGGCAGTCCCTCTTTCTCCATCTCTCCAACCTGCCATGGTCCTTCTGAAGGGCTGCACAACCCTCTGGTGTATCAGCCACTCCTCCCATCTTTGTGTCACCAGAAAGCTTGCTGAGGAGGCACCTACTTTTTTTCCAAGTAATTTATTTAAGTTAAACAATACTGTGCCCAAATAAAAGTCCCTATTTCTCTAAAATGAGATCTGAGACCAGGATTCCATTCCTTGTGTCTCTATGTACCAGCAAAGGAACTCTAAGCAATATTTATAGTAAATGCAGCACATATTTCAATCATTAGATCCAGAGGGTGTGCTTTTCAATTAGGATATTTCCTTTCTCCCCCAATAAAGACTGTCCGGAGCACCCTAAAGATCTTTTCAAATTAAAGTGTGATAGGGTACTGTTTAAAAGTAGAAGTAACTGCTCCAATGCTATCTCACAGTTCAGACATCCCTCCACCCGAAATCACTTCAGTGAGCACATCCTACAGATACAGTATGTAAAAGAATGTTCTAAGGCGAGATATGCTCAGTGTCTCCTGCTGACATTGCTCCATTTTACTAAAATCCTCGTATTCATCTGAAAAAATAGGTTAGAATTCTGGTATCTGACTTATCAGAAAAATGAACTTGACACAAGGATGCTCAGACGTCATTCTTCCTCAGTTCTTCCCGCTAGTGCTGTTCTACTTTACATTAAAAGTTTAAAAGTCTTTAGAGACAAAGAGAATTTGTCCTTATCAGGGTAATCAGGACACATGCTCCAGAAGCGGGACACCTATTTTTTAGTTTAAATGCTAACAAATATTAAATTTGCACACCGTGGGACACCAGCCAGTGAAGGGTAAAATCTTCCCACAAGTGGACAAAATACATCATAGTGGACACTCAGCCAAGAGATTTGTGATTGTTTCCTTCATCTACCTGATGAAAATTTAAACTGATTCTTTGAGCTGACATACTGCTTTTGCCAGCACACTGTGATGAATCCAGGCTTCATTTAGCTTTCATTTTTACAACTAACCAGTATAGTATTGATTTTTTTTCAGAGTTCAGATTTTTCTTCAGTGAGAAAAAACAACAAACCCAAACTAAACCAGGTTTTACTATTACATCTTCTCTCCTCTCCCTTTTCTCAGTTCAGCAGTCACACCAAAAGGTCATTCCTTTGAGCAGGCTCTAACCATCATAATTAAATTAACCATCATAATTAAGAGTGGCTGAAGAGCCACTGCAAATCAGTCCAAAGTCAGCATGACCACTAAGGATTAATTCCATTTTCATAACTCTATGTACATCTTGAGCAGCTGAGTTTGTTTCAGTGTTTGCTTGAGCATAGCCCTAATGCAGATCCCATGTATTTGTGATTTCCTCTCTGAGCTACAAGAATGTGTTCCTTCACCTGAAAGCACACATAGCATAGCACTCTGCATATGCAAAATGTCAGTTCATGACTACTAGAGAGACATATTTATTCCTTACATGCATTTTCCCTACTTCCCCCCTTCCCATTCCTATCTACAAGCAAAATTATTCAAAAGATAAGAAAAAGTGTCAAAACTTCCATGTTTTGGGGGTTTTTTTGTTTTGTTTTGTTTAGGTTTGTTTTTTTCAGAATTGTTCATTGTTACCTGAAAATACAACTCCTGGTGTATACATTGCAGCTCAATGATGATAAAAACTCAAGCAAAATAAAAATAAAAATAAAAGAGATGAAAAGAAAATAATCATACTGACATTTCCCTGAAAATTGAATGTTCTTTTTATATAAACACCAAAGACTGGTTTCATTACTGAGTGTCAAGGGGTCACTCAATAGCAAAAGCTCCTGCATGTCACTCAATCTACACTTTGGCATTTTTGCAATAGGAACTTGCCTTCTATAGTGGAAAAAGTACTGGGGTAGTTGTATGTTAAATGAATAATGAACATGTGAGACAGTGGTTTAGGTACTGTAACACCTTTTTAACTGCATAGGCAATAGGGTCAAGGTATGCCTGCTGAAACTCAAGAAAAACACAGCCTTTTGCCAAAGTCTAACGTTTTCAATGCCAATCAAACACTGGACTGCAGCACCCAGGTTTGCTAAAGCATTGTGATCTTTTTGTTTCTCTTAGCTATTCCCAGTGTTGTCTTCACTGTAGGTCTGGAATGGGGTTCTTAGATAAACTGACAGTCTAGTATTACAGCCTCAAGTCTGAGGTCTGAGAGACAATCTTCCAGCAGTGCCATTAATTTCAAATTCTGGGAAGATTATAATTACATGAGAATGTTAGTTTTGCCTTGAAAGCCAGAATGGAGACTTTATAGTTAGAGTGGTTGAAAAGAAAACCTTAAAATAATTATTTGCATTTCTACCCTTAGGTTCCTTTAATCAACTTATTGCTATTGGAAGTTCCAGCTAAAAATCAGTTAATGTTACTTACAGTCTTCTACAGCAAATCTTGAAATCTATATATGAAAAACATTTCATAAAACATCATCTTACCATTTCTATTATTTGTTACTTTTCCTCCTCACAGGTAACAATCACCTTTGACATAACATTACTCATAATGGACTCAGAAGATTTTTAGACAATTTTCCAAGTCATTATGTTCATTAAGTCTACTCTGTTAGATTTATATGCAATGGGAAGTGCTTTTTCTCATGACATAAGTACACATCTGACTCAAAACAACCTAACCATTTTGCAGTTCCACATGTGGGCATTACTCGATCACTTTTCCTATTTCTTTCAATGCTCTGAGTTTACAAAGAGTAAATGGATTATTTGGAAGTGAATTAAAATGTGTTCAAAGTATATGATGGAAGGCAATTTCCAAACAGGACAAGAATGAGCCAACAAATGAATTTATTTACCAAAAAAAAAAAAAAAAAGGAAGAAAGGTCAACATTAATTTCTCCCATATTTGAATTGACTTGGGAAAAGAATTTCAACCACAGAAGGGGGACATGAGTAATATCCATCTAAAATAGCTACTTAAATTTAATTTTAGGAAATGCCTTAGGAATCTCCACAAAACAAAACCAAGTGCTTTGTTTCAAACAAAATGTTTCTATTAGCAAAAATAATCTGTTCTCCACACTTCTCTGCTCAGCATTGTCTGTAGCAGGTCTGTGCTCTTCAATGGAACACACACTTGAAGAAAGCTAAGTGTAGAACCAGACAGTCTTGCCAATATACTGCATAGAATCATAAAATATTTGAAACAAATGCATCTGATATAAAGCAGGTTGCCATAAAAGTCTTAAAAACACTATTGAACTGATAATAAAGAGGTGGAGATGGAGATCCTTAAAAGCTCTCACTGTCCTGTGTGAAGTGTTTGCTCAGATGCTTTCCTTGAGACAAGTCAGCAAGTGCAGGAATTGTTCAACACCTCTAAGTATTCCAGATTCTTTAATTATGTGACTTACAAAATTTGATATCCAATTTGGGGCCCTCAGTTTAGAAGATTTCACTGTGAAAACAGTGAGCTTACAAAAGACAGCTAGAGTTCTTTCCCTAGAAAAAACTATACCATGTTTCAAAGGAGAAATTAGTGGCAGCATTTAAAATATGGTCATAATCCATTTTAAGCACTTGCTCCAAACTTGCCAGAATGTGAGTTTAAAAATCTGTCCATTGGCTTATGTGAAACTGGAAAATTATTTTTTAATTTAACAAACCTGTTATAGACACAAGCTTTTATTTTATGCTTTAAAAGTTGTCATGAGAATTGAAGCCGCAACTCTCTCCCTTCCCGCCCTCGAGTACACTGCTGTTGTTTTATACATAGAATTTCCCTTTCCACTATCAGCACAATGAACCACTTCAAAATATCACTGGCTGTTCTGGCTGCTCCACGAGACTTTGCAAAGTAAAACAGGCAGAAAGTAGCTAGGTGAGCAAACATAATGGCTGGAAGACAGATGAGTAATCAAAACAAGAACTTGTGTGTTGTATCAGCCTAATATTGCTACTTTGTCTTTCGATTCTATTGGCATTTAGAGGGAAAAAGGAAATTCTAAGCAGCACTAAACTAAATATAGTTCATGAATACAAAGTGTTTCTGCCAACAAAGCAAAGATTGCAGTTTATACAATGCAAATGAAGAATTGTTACAAAATTCCATTGTTCATGAATCTGGAAAGCTTTAGCATATCTGTGGGGATTATCTAAATCTATGTTGTGTATACTTGGGCTTTATTTCTTTTCTAACATTTTTTTTTTCCCTGAGATATGTAAGTATGAGATTTCCCTGATTCAAAATCTGGGCAAAATCAAGACCCTACAGACCTTTTCTGTAACCCATAAACTCAAGCCTTAGCCTGTGATAAGACATACAAATAAAGACACTATTTGGACATCATTTGAATTTCAGATGCTCCGTTGTCTGGTGCTCATGAACTATTCTTTGAATCTGATTTGGTTCCTTTTGAGATTAAGGTCAATTTGCTAATTTAACATTTTCTAATTGGTCTAATTTTTATACTGAAGATAACTTCAATTAGTTACCTTGGAGTTTTAGTTTTCCCATTATATAATACGGAGTAATTTTTTATTTTCAATTCTAATTCAGTAATTTGTGTTCTGAAAAATGTAAAGTATGGACATTTTCACAGAATTTTAGCACATTGTCAAGGAAGAGATTACAAAGGGAGTTATCAGTATATATATTGTCAATGTAAATTGTTGTAAATTAAGTCCAAAAGATGAAAAAATAGCTACAGCTTAAGTGTTATATTTTTTTTGTTTGTTTCTATAATCCATCTATTTTTCTGGATGTTTTCAGCTATTGAAGAATATAAACCAGAACCTTTTGTGTTTATGGAAACTGGAAACCAAAATCTTTCAGTAATAGCTGAAAAGAAAATAATTTATCTTTTTTTGTTAATGGTGGATTTTTAAATGAAAAAATATTTTATTCATGTATCTATTTATCTAAATATGTAGGTTTGCTGGAAATGAAATGTGTAATCAGGGAAGTAAAAGAAGTGATCCACCCTAATGGAATTTGATATATGTATATGGATGTTCTTCAGTAACATCTTACTAAAGAACCATGCCATCCTCCACACTGCTACAGAGAATACAAAAAAAAAAATTAGTTTACAGTATATACTGAAGCTGAGATTTCCATTCAGTCCTATGTTTTCATACTTATTGAGAGAGTTAAGAAACAGGGCAGGGGGTGGGGGGAGGGGGGGTGGTGGGGTGTCAAAGAAAAGAAAAGGTCATGTTGGAAAGTGCCAGTTCATCAAAAGTAATAGTTCTTTCTTGGGAACATGCCAGTTTCAATTAGTAAAAAAGCCTTAGGTACACAATGGATTTATTTTGGTCCCAAAATAGCATGTCATCCCACTGTAGCTCCAGGGTTAGATCACTCAGGAGTGCGATTAATCTCCTGGTGCATCAGCTGTCTGTTATGTAGGTGTTTGGGTTTGAGACAGTCAAACCTTACTGTTATTACAGGAGGACATAAAGGCACTTTAAGAGTCTGATTCAACTGGTCTGCTGTAAAAATCTACTTTAGAATAAGACCAATCATGCCCAGAAATTCTCATTTTCGGATATTGATAATAGATGTTGTTAAGGCAACTAATGCAAAAGTTGACATCAATGTTAAAACTGACAGCCCCACTTTATGTTTCCCTCCAACAGAAAAATAAACCAGGAATTTGAACCAGAAGCTTCTGCTGCATAGATACAGACTATAATGGAGGTACAGGAAACTTTCCTTAAGTGTTGCTTTACCCATGAAGGTATTAAAGTTATCAGAAACTAGACTTTGATAGTGGTTTGTGTAGAGGAAAGGGAAAATTATTTCCCCTCCTTGCTCCTTGAGAACTTTATTCACATGTAAAATGTAGGCAGGAATGCTATTTTTTTTAAATCAAAAATCTAAAAGGAAAATAAAATTAACCTCTTAAAAGTAAGTGAAACTCAGAGAATCTCACATTTCTATGTGACAGCAAAGTCATATAAGGAAGATTGAATTTCTGTTTTAACTGATCTTTAAACTATTGTTCTGTCAGCACAAAACTACTGTTACTGCATAGTCTATTGACCCTTTGCTAGGCTTTTATTCTTGCTAATCCCCTTTTCTATTGCCCAGTTCTCCTACATGTTCATGTTGAACTAATTGCTGTATCGCAGACCAAGATTTTCCCCTTCTCAACTTCCCTTATTATTTATTTATATGCCCAAAATCCTAAAAAAGGATTGCTCCACTAAAATTGGATGTTGTTTTTCATGTAATCCGGGATGTTCAGTCGTTTGAAAAGTTGACTCTCCTCAAAAGAGGCTTACCTATATTTTCATAGTGAGCAGGTGCTCTAAGAATGAATTATCTGAGAGCTGTTTGTATCCATGGCAAAATACTCTAAAGTTCAGTTTGTATCAACCATTGTAGAGCACTGGAACATGACAAAAACATGAAAGTGTTTGATAATATAGTAAGGGGGAGAAAGAAATTAAAAAAAAAAAAACACAGAAAATATGGTAGAACATAGAGTTGCTGGGATATAATGGATTTCATTGAGAAGTTAAAAAAAAACTAACAACCCTTTGCTCAAAATGCGTGCAGTACTTCACATCTCCCTCCCTGCTCCAAAAGGGAGGCTGTATCAAGGAAAAAAGGATTCATTGCATTTTTCAGTTTTACAATATTTCAGTCAAACTTGAACTCCAGTTTCATAGAAGAGCAGGCTCTGCATGTATTTCTGAACCTAAATGTAGGAAAGTCACATTTCACAAAGTGAAAGTTTTGATCATCTGATTTTGAGTATCAGGCTTTTAGTCACTTGAAGATGGGTTTATTTTTCAAAGGGTGGCTCTTTAGTTCTTTTTAAAGTTTCTTGATTTGAATACACTGTGTTAACAACATTAAAAAAATGTTTGGTACGTGTGTTTTTTTAGTTTATGAAAATGATATCTAGCTGTTATTCAGCACATCTAGTTAACATTTCCCACATTCTTTATAAATCTAAGAGTCATTTCTTCCCTTTTAAGAAAGGGAAAGGTGAACCATACATACATCTGGACTGTTACACTTTTTAACCTCTCTGATCACTTACAATCTGAACTTTTTTGGTGCAATGTTTCTTTTATTTTAAAATTGTCTATAGTGTTGTCTTACCAAGACACCCAAAACATCAGTCAATGGGAAGTCAAACTGAAAGGGGTTGAATGCGGGCATTTGGGATCAGTTTTACTTCCTTCAGTAATCTGTGGGCTTCAGGATTGTCCTTTCTATTATATCTACCTCATACTGTGCAAATACATCCTTGCCAGAAAGATAGAACTTATAAGCTCAGCAAAAAGGCATGACAATGAGAAGCTGGAAGTCACCATAGCTGGAAAGCTATGACTTAGTTGCCATTGAGGAAACTTAGTGCATGAATCCCATGGCTGGAGTGCAACTGTTGGTTGCTACAGGCTGTTCAAAAGGACAGGCAAGGAAGAGGGGCAGAAGGATTGCCCTCTACATCAAGAAATGTACAGATTATAAAAAACTGTTTCAGATGAGTAGCCATGAGCAGGTTGACAGCTTCTAAGTAAGAATCAGAGACCAAGGATACAAAGGCAACGTTGTTGGGCTTTGCTACTGGCTGCCCAATCAAGGGGAACCTATTGATGAAGTCTTGCTCCAGCTACAGGAGGCATTGTGTTTGCATCCTGATGGAGGACTTCAGCTATCCCAACATCTGCTGAGACAGTAGCACAGCCGAGTTACAGGTAATCCAGGAGACTCCTGGAATGCATAGAGGATAGCTTCCTAATCCAGGTAATAAACTATAGTGGGGATGTGATAGTGGATCTGATGGTCTCCAATATAAGTGAGCTAATTGGTGGCATCAAGTTTGGAGACAGCCTCGGGTGGTGGAGTTTGGATATCAGTCAAATGAACAGTAAAGTCAGGACCTGAATTTCAGGCAAAGAAAATTCCAGCTGTTTAAGACTTTAATCAATGGGACCCCATGGAACCTGCCCTCAGGGACAAGAGAGAGGCACAGAGCTGGCAGATCTGTAAGGACATGTGTAAGAAATCAGCAAAGAAAGGCAAGAGCCCAGCAGGGCTGTGTCGACACCTGCTGGTCAAAACAAAGGGCAAGAAGGAAATGTACAATTAGTGGAAGCAGGGACGGATATCCTGGGAAAAGCACAGGGGCAGGCAGTGTCCAACTGTGAAGAGATGGTGTCATGAAGACCAAGGCATGTATAGAGTTGAAGTTGGCAAGGGCTGCAAAGAATAATAAGAGCTTCCATAGGTATGTCAGCAAGAAAGGGAAGTCCAAAAATGTGCATGTCTCTAATGAAAAAGAGTGACCAACTGGCAACAAAAGATGAGAAGACTATTGGGGTACTTAACCTTTTTGCCTCAGACTTCATGGGAAATATTCAAGGTCAGGTTGGATGGGGCTCTGAGTCATTTAATCTTTCCTCTGCCTGCTTTTGGTAGCTGTGTATTGGGAATCATGACAGGATACTGTGTTTTGAAGCACTATGAGATCTACTGAGCTTTACATAGGAGTTAGGAAATAATACTACTAATAACATTAATGCTAATACAAAAGTAAGAAAATAAACTTTTTGTAGCAAATACAGATAAGTTTTTAATTACTTTTATTTTTTTTAAAGTGAACCAAGCTCATTGTGATGAATTTGCAATCTTTTTTGTCTTCTTCTTTTACCTGTGCAGTCACCTCTGTGCTATGAGAATTGAGCCTGATCCAGTCTGAGCATGTCAGGTGTGAGCTGGAGCCCATTCTACAGTTCAGTTTCACCTATGAGGTTTCCAGGCCATAAAGTTAACACTACACCACAATGAAACCTGTGGATAACCAGATTTACTTCAAAACCTTACACCTGATTTGTATTGGTTCACTGCCATGGGGAGGCTGGAGCTGGACAATCTTTAAGGTCCCTTCCAGTCCAAACCATTCCATGATTTTGCACTGAACATTGGGTGACTTTGGGTGGCAAACTGACACCTATTTCCTACAGACCTGTAAATATGACCTCAGCAGCAATGTCAGATAATTGTATGCCAGTTGATGATATTTTCTAGAAACACTATCTGGCAAGAAGTTCAAATATATGAAAAATACAAAGAAGGAATGAATGATCCACATACCAAGCTCAAATTACTTCAAAGAATGGGCAGAGCAGATAAAAATCACTATTTCCAGTCCAGTTTATACACTGTATGTATAAACAAACTCCAGAATTCCAGCTTGACAGTCCACCAGTTTTCAAAACCACTATTGCAAGGACACCAGCCAAGGATAAATATCCATGGCCAGAAAACATATGTGATGACCAGATGCAGCAGCCGCAATTGGAGGAACCTACACATACACAAAAATGCAGTGTGAGGCTGTCTTTGCTTTCTACATCTATTCTCTGAATGTCCTTTTGTTCCATCATAGTACGAGAGACTATGAACAACGTTGAAGAAAACCAACTCAAAGGAAACAACAGCTTTCAGTGGGCTGATGTAACACAACTGATATTTTCTAAGGGGCTGTAGCAGAAAAGTTTCTGAAAGCCTTTAAAGAAAATATGACTATTTATAAAAGGGAAGGAAATGAGAGAAAAGTCCGAGAAAAGTCCATGAAAAGTACCCACAGCCATTTACTCAAATAATAATAAGAATAATAAAAAAGTATCCTCATTATTCTAAAGAATATTTTTCCAGTGTGTCTGAAAATGTCTTTTCTAATGTTTCCTTTTGTGCTATTCAGATCAGAGCTTTATTATTGTGACAGATGACAGAAGTTATGGGATCTAAATCCATTTAAACAAGGATGCCAAATACAACTGCAGAAGCAGCTTTTAATCCAGCATACGATTTTTCTGAATTTTGGCACATTATATGCTCATTGTACAACACATCCAAGACTGCCATCTAATGCTGCTCAGGAAAATTCTTAGTTCAGTCTGATGCTTTTGGCATAATATAACAGCACTAGGAACACTGCAGCAACATAAAAACATTCTTAGAAAATAATTTTCTTTAATCAAATAACATTTTGTTTTGCTACTGCTGTTTAATTCCCTGCCGGTTTGGATATTAGGCAGTAAGTAAAAATATTTTTTAAATGGTGCAGTTGTGATGAGAAATCTATTAACAAAAATTCTACAATGTTGCTTTATGTAATATGATAAACATTGACCCATAAATGTTTATTTATGTATTGTCTGTTCACAGAAATTTATCAGTAGGCTGAACATGCATGGTACTTGCAAATTCTTATCTGAACTTGTTTCTCAATGCCTTGCAAATAAAATCTCCTGTAAATACTGTAGTTTGATCCAAAGCCATTGAACTAGATAAGATCAATAAGCTGATGGGCTTCAAATGGCTGTGAATCATGTGCTTGAATAATACATCAGTTACCTTGAATTTTGCCATGTTAGTACTTGAATCATTCTTTGCTAAAAATAACATTTATTTAATTTTGCTAAGAATGTCTGAAGATTATTTTGCAATACCAGGAAAGAAATGCTTTTACAAGAGTAAATTACACCTCTCTTCCCTGAAAGAACACTTCAAGATTTACCAGATTGGTAGGTGATGGATTATAAGGAAATAAAATTAATTTCTTTTTAAATTTTATGCTCTGTTCCTGCTCCTCTACTCAGCCTTAGTGAGGCCACATCTGGAGAGCTGTGTCCAGTTCTGGGCTCCTCATTGTAAGAGAGATATGGAGCTCCTAGAGCTGGTCCAGTGCAGACTCTGAAGATGATGAAGGGACTGGAGCCTCTCTCTTACATGGAAGGGATGAGGGAGCTGGGTCTCTTAAGCCTCAAGAGATGACTGAGCGTCGACCCCATTATGTCTGTCAGTGCCTGAAGGGAGCTTGTCAACAGGATGGATCCAGGCTCTCCTCAGTGGTGTCCAGCAATAGGACAAGAGGCAATGGGCAAAAACTAATGCACAGTTCAAATTGAACATGAGGAACAACTTATTTACTATGCAAGTGACGGTGCACTGGAACAGTGTCCACAGTGTGCAATCTCCATAACTGGAGACATTCAAGAACTATCTGGATGCAATCCTGTGTATTGCGTTCTGGGATATTGACCCTGCTTGAGCGGGGACGTTGGACCAGATGGCCCACTGTGGTCCCTTTCAGCCTGACCCATTCTGTGATATTGTACTAATTCCATGTATCAAGAATTGCACTGGTTACCTCTGAGGGCAAGGATGAATTACTTTCACTGCTAAATGGCATGTTTGGGCCTTTTTTCAAACCTTCCTTGTACACCAACTTTAACAAGCAGAAGATATTGGCAAGCCAGTCTGAAACTTCTGGTGGAATTAAACATTCAGGAATCTCATGTCCTGTTCACACACTTGAAGGTAGACTGATTCAATGTTAAGAGCTCTCCTGCTGCACCACCAGCGTGAAACACTGCTACCTATTAGAGTACAGAATTTAATGTGTGATAACACATATTCTCTGAATAACTATAAAGTCCTTAAAGGTAACCAGCAGTGCTGGATCCCATTGGCTCAGCTTTCTGGAAGAGGTTAATCCTGTATGTTGCCACGATACAGCAGAATGATGCACTTCATAATATTAACATTAAAATGATCATCACTAGGCATCTCTACAACAAGAATGGGAAAATGACTGAACATTTCTTGGGAATCTAGGATTATGATGGAACCATCTCTACACCAGTCAACTTTTGTGTACATTGATAACGGTCCAGTGCAATGGCTATCACAAAAGGAAAATATATAAATTTCAAGTCTGAAAAATATAGATTCCATATAAATTATCCACAACAAGTCATAACTCACTGGCTTAAGGATTGGGTTTTTTCAAAATTATATATAAAGCAAGTGTTAAATAATTTGAGGGTGTATCTGTGAACAAATAGCTTTCTTCAACACTTGGTAATATTCTGATGTGGTATTCATTCATGTCTTTAAAATTTGCTGTTGAAATCCAGCAAGCAAGCTGTACTGATTGATTGGGTGTGCTCAGAATAAGTCCTACTGTGTATCTTCAATTTTAAGAATTTGTATATTTTTCCAGTTATACTAAAATTTGGATGAACTTACCTAATTAAGTGTAAACATATAAGGTCAGCTGAGTTTCTGATCGAAAAGTCTAATTTCTGGGTCTTCAGTGTAATACCTCTGTGTCAGGTGGATACCCTCACTCCTACTATAGTTTAAGAGATCTGAGGTTCATTTCAGCTGTCCCCATGCAAATGTCTCACAGCAGCAGAGAGACTGTGGGTACCTGAGACATCCACAGTGATCTGTCAGATAAGGCAACAGTCTTACAGCAGCTCCATGTCCTTCTGCAGCAGAAGTGGGAAGTCAGGAGGAATATCTGGGGCAGCTGAATGGTGCTAGGCACATTAATGTAGTCATCTGAGCAGGTTCTATGGAATCTGTGGCACCATTACTAAATAGCTTGAAATATATCCTGTGTCTGTACTGAATATACCTGAAAATATAGGAATAGATGCACTACTAACTCAAAAAATTATGTAGACATAAAATCTTTATATGGTTTTCATGGAGATCTAACAGAACAGATATAAAATTTTCTTAATTTTTTTGGACTGCCTATAGTTGAAATTTTTTTTAAAATCTAGAATTTAAGTAAAAAAGTTTGAAATAGGCCAAGGATGTGGAGTATGCACAATTTAATGCATATTTACTGAAATGCATAGCAATAATCATCAAGTTTAAACGTGAACTCAGTGCTGCATGTCATTCAAATTAGTGATAACTTCGGCAAAATATTTTTCTGCAATTCAAGATTCTTATTTAGAGGTCCTTGGAGGCTATATGTTTCATAGATTCAACAACAAGTACACCCCAAACTATGGTGTTTAACAGCTCTTCTGCTAAGTTTGAGAGCCATTTGAACAACACCCTTGACAACAATACGTTTTAAGTGTTAGTCAACCCTGAATTGGTCAGGTAGTTGAACTACATGATTGCTGCAGCTCCCTCCAACTGCAACTATGTTATTCTACTCTATTTTAATTTGTGGGGGAAAACAGCATGAGTTTTAACAGCTTTAAGATCTATACATTATTCCTTGACCTAACGAAGGAATGGACAAGTAATTACTTCCATCAGTGGGAGGAAAAATCCTCATAGACTACTCAGCTTCCTTCTCTGTTCTTTTCTTTCTACTGGAAGGATTTTACTCTTTGGATTTTTGACATCATGTCAGCAACTTTTTGCTTGTTCATTCTTTCAAACATAGCCACAAGGCATATTGAGAATCAAAATTGCTTCAGCACTTGACAGTACAGGTTTTGTAAATCCTCTCTTATCCCTGAATTGTAGAAAGAAAGTCGGGATTTGCAAGTAAAAGTGTTTGAGTTCTTCATTCAGGATTCATTGACTTAATTGGTGAAGCTGTTTTGAGATTTGTAAGCATATTCTGGGACTCAGAAATACTTTGTGAGATTTGCAAAATGCGCAGACTTTCCAATGTCAACAACATACTCCTCAAATCAGCTGAATATCAATCTAGTATTTTAACAAAATTTGGTTAGTTTTTAACAATGTCTGTTCAGGTTTCCATAGATCACAGACTCTAAGACATCTCAGGTACAGGGATTTAGGGCTTTGTAAGACAAGTGCTGCTGTGAGTTGTTATTTTTCTTCTGACAAGGTTACTGGCAAAGTAACAGACAGACAGTTATCAGGTATCAGACAGCTGGAAAACAGGTAGGAAGAGAGATTCTGGCATTGTTGGAACATGAAGATGTGCAAAGATCACCCTGTGCAAAGATCATTGCACAACTTTGTTCTCTAAGGTCACGTCATGAAGAGATTAAAAATGGAAATGGCATTTCTGTCACCGCTGCAAAGAAATGTGTTATGGTCTCTGGTGGCTCTTAGGTGCTTTTCTTTGGTCCTTCTAGTGGAAACAACCTCACTAAATAACTGCCTGGAGGAAAGGGAGCCACACTGGACCAGCACTGCTATTTGTTAATACCCTCATTCACAGTATTTCTACAGGACTTGATTCAAGTCTTGTTGGAATCAGTAGTAGCCTTTGGATTTGACATTTTAAGAAACTGGAGACTAATCTATTCAAATTATGATTGGCCAAATAGAGGAATAGACTAGACTAGACTAGACTAGACTAGACTAGACTAGAATATTTCATTTGGGAGGTACCTAAAAAATCATCTAATCTGATTGCCTGACCAGTTCAGGGCTGACCAAGTTAAAGCACGTTGTTAAGGGCATTCTCCCAATATCCCTTAAACACTGACAGACTTATGATATCAACAAGCTCTCTAGGAAGCCTATTCTACTCTTTGACCACCCAAGAAATGTTTCTTGTCCAGTCTAAACCTCCCCAGGGGCAGTTTTGAACCATTCTCCTGCATCTTATCATTGGATAACAGAGAGAAAAGATCACTTCCCTCTCCACTTCCCTCCTCAGAAAACTGTAGAACTGTAGAAAATAATGAGGCTATCCCTCAGCCTCCTTTTGAAGGCCTTAACATAATGAGATTGTCCCTCAGCCTCCTTTTGAAGTCCTTAACCAATATCTACAATCTCTACAGCGAGGGCTCCTGCTTTTACTTATGCAGCATGTCAGGATCGTGGTCCTTGTCACTGTAGGTGCTTTACAGGAAGATAAACACCCTATTCTAACAAGCTAATAAGATAGTAACTGGCCATAAATAACAGTAGCAGGAATGTAAGAAAGAAGGATGACAGCAGCAAATATAGGAAGATTACACTGGTAGCT
>JAWWEV010000043.1:3744179-3768907 GCA_035583235.1 Hafferia zeledoni | reverse complement strand
TGGCCATAAATAACAGTAGCAGGAATGTAAGAAAGAAGGATGACAGCAGCAAATATAGGAAGATTACACTGGTAGCTACTGAGCAAGTTGATGCCCTACTGAAGGCAATGGCTTCTATTTACAAGCAAAAAAAAATGAAATCAATGGTCCATGGCTGATTGAGAGCCAAACCACCATATGCTGGGCAATTCCTCATAGACATCACAGCACCCACACCTCATCTAAGGCTTACAAGGAATGGGTAAGTGGGTAATGCACTGCTTCCATCCTCAGAGCAAGACAAATTCTTTGTTTAAAATAAATGTGGTAAGTCTCAAGTAGCCAGAAGTAAAAGATATGAATGACTTTAAACCATAATAGACTTTTTTTAACAATGAAAAAGGATTCACGCTCAAAAGTATTTTACCCAGTTTCAGGGGTAAGAAGTTTTGATTTATTTCTATGGGGAAAAAAGGAATTAATCAGCATAGTGCAAGTTGTTGGCTGCCTTTTAAAACAAGGCTGTGCATTTTGTGAACTAGGATAAACAATCAAAAACACACATCCCAAATTAATGTCTGAATCTAAGTACAAGAGCTTCAAAACTACCAGAGCTGTGTGCAGTTCAGTGGGCAACTTCTAGGTAGAAGGCAGAGGATCTGCCAGGTCTTGGTCTCTTCCCTCAAACCACACAATTCACTCTGTAAAACTATTTGCACATTTTCCCACTAAGCAGTGGTGAAAATACTCCAGCAACAAGAGATCTAAAGTACAAATCAGACCAGGAAGACACAGGTCAGTGACACCTCTTCACCATCTCTGCATATTTTATCAGTCAAAACCTATCTAACAGTCTGATTTCTCAGATTAGAGAAAAACAAAAACCAAACAAAACCCCAACCAAACATAAAAACCCCAAAGCAAAGCAAGAAACTCCCCAAAACCTGAAAAAAAAAAAAAAAAAAACCCAAAAGCTAAAAAAAGGGGGGAAAAAACAACCAAAAAAAAAAACCAAAAGAGAAAGGAAATCTATTAAAAAAAAAAAAAAAAAAAGAATTCTAGGAGCTCCTTAAGAGAACTGAAGTACCTAAAATGTCATAAATACACATCTAAAAGAGAGGACAACATTAGTTATAACCCTTCCAGGCTCAACAAAGGACTGGAAGAAGAGTTACAAATTAAAAGGCAATATTTAGCAAACAGAAAGAGGAAGCAAGAGCTATCAACTGGGAGGAGAAGTTATAGGTTGCAGGAAATTAAGGCAGTGAAAGAGCAAAATCTTTGACTAGCTGGAATAAGGTAGGTTCTGAATAATAGCTATAATAAAATTCTGGTGCTTAGGGGGGTGGCAGAACTTTTAATGACAGATATGTTTATTCAATATTTCTGTTTTGTATCTTGAAAGAAGCAGGAGGACGTATTTGAATCCTATGAACATGATAAAGTATTTTCCAGTCCATTAGTAGCTGTGGAGGGTGTTAAACATCTCTCAGAGATAAATAATTTTAAATCAGCAGGCCAGAATACTTGCTTGGATGGATTCTGTGTGAGTTGATGGAGGACATCTCTAGTTCATGCTCTGAATTTTGAATAGACAGGGTAAATAGACAGGGATAGAGGGAAAACACCAGTAGGCAGGACAAATCCTAGCACTCTGTTATGATTCAGATAAGGCAAGGTGGCCTGGGATACTACAGACAAAATTAGCCTGATAGCTGTCACACATAAAATTTAAGGAAAATCTGATTCTGGTATAAATTCCTAAATTATTAGGTTGGGAAGGTCATTAATGTTAGTCAATATATTTTTATTTTCCTGGATAATCTCAATGCAATTAAAAAAAAATCAATTTTTGAAATGACAGGCTTGATAACTGCAAACATGCTAGGACTTCAGAAGAGTGTGGGATTTAGTATTTCACTACCTTCTGGTTAGAAGTTGTCAAGAAAGCACATAAGGTGGGTTGAGAACTCTGTGACTGTCTATTCTCAGAAAAAAGTTCGGTGTAAAATTGTCAGCCTGGGAAGGAAAAATAGACAAAAAAGATTTGCGAGGACTTGCCAAATGCTGCTCAGTATTTTCAGAAGGAAACCAGAAGGAAACAAAGGGGGGAAAAAAAAAAGACATCAGAACTGAAAGCACAGGAATTTGTAAGGAAATCATGTCAGTATGCAAGTGAAACTGCATGCCTGTGGGAAAATCCCCTCTCCAACCTTCTTGTAAGCCCCCTGTAGATACTAGAAGGCTGCTATAAAGATTTCTAGAGCCTTCTTTTCTTCAGGCTGAACAGTCGCAGCTCTCTCAGCCTGTCTCCAGAGCAGAGGTGCTCCAGTCCTGGGATCAGCTGAATGGCCTCCTTCCAACATGTCAACATCTTTCTTGTGCTGGGTGCCCCAGACCTGGAAGCAGTACTCCAGGTGGGGTCTCACAAGAGCAGAGTAGAGGGGCAACCACCTTCCTCCCCCTGCTGTTCATGTCTCATTGCTGCAGATGAGGATGCAGTTGGCCTACTGGTCTTCTGGGCTGGAAGTGCACAAGGCCAAGTCAAATTGAGCTTTTCATTCCCAAGCACCTGCAAGTCCTTCTCCCCAGGGCTGCTCCTTATCTATTTCTGCCCAGCCTGTACTTGTGCTTCAAGTTGCCCTGGTCCAAGTGCAGGACCTTGAACTTGGCCTTGTTGAACTTCATGACGTTCTCACAGACCCACCTCTGCAGCCTGTCCAGGTCCCTTTGGATGGCACTCCTTCCCTCCAGTGTGTTGATCACATCACACAGCTTGGTGTCATCAGAAAACCTCCTGAGGGTGCACTCAATCGCACTGTCCATGTTGCTGACAAAGATGTTAAACAATGTGTAAATATGGACCGCTGAGGAGCATATCTCACCATCGGTGTCTACTTGGACATCAAGATGTTGATCACAACCCTCTGAAACCATCCACCCAATTCCTTATCCAACAGATGGTCCATCTGTCAAATCCATATGTCTCCAGCTTAGACACAAGGACATGTGGTACAGTGTCAAATACTTTGTACAATTCCAGATAAATGACATTTTTTGCTCTTCTCTCATCCACCAAAGCTGTAACCCTGTTGTAGAAGGCCATCAAATTTGTCAGGCATGATTTGCCTTTAGTGAAGCCATGTTGGCTTCTCACTTTCCATGTGCCTTAGCACAGTTTCCAGGATGATCTGCTCCATGATCTCTCTGGGCACTGTGGTGAGATTGACCAGCCTGGAGGTCCCTGGGTCTTCCTTTTTTCCCTTGTTAAATTTGTGGGTTACATTTCCCTTTTCCCAGTCAGTGGGAACTTCAGAGGACTGCCATGAGTTTCAAGTAGGATGGAGTGTGGCTTAGCCACTTTATCCACCAGTCCTCAGAACTTGCAGTTGCATCTCATCAGGTTTCATGGACTAGTGCATGTTCAGGGTCCCTAGATGGTCTCAAATCTGAACCCCTTACAGCAGGCAGCTCTTCATTCTCCCTGTCCCTGCCTTTGCCTTCTGCCATGTGAGCAGTGTCACTGAAGTTCTTGTCAGTGAAGACTGATGCAAAAACCTTTTGAGTATCTCAGCTTTCTCCATATCCAAGGTGGATTTCAAGCCTTCCCACTGGGCCAGTAGAACATCCTTTCCTCTAAAAGTACCTTTCTACGTGTCCTCACACACAAACACCAAACCCTCTAAGTTTAAAGCTTCAACCAGATGAAAGTGAATGAGTTACATTTTAATTTTTTTTTTTTTCCCCAAGAATGAGGACATTTAATTACTGGAAAACAATGACAAGGGAAATGTTCTATCTCCTAACCAAGAGCAGATGTCTTGTTGGAAGATAGACTTTAAACCAACAAAACAATGGTCAAGTGACAAAGCTCCCTGGTAAGGTAATGAGAACATAAAGTAAACGACACTTAAAAAAAAAAAAAATTAAATCCCTGACACATTATATAATAGTGCACCTGTCAGGAAAGATTTACAATGCAGATGGCACTAACACAATTCATGGGCTAGTCTTGATCTTGGTGGCCACAAAGGCAAAATTATTGATTTTAATGGAATAAACAATTAACTAAATCTGGCAAAATGTCAGACTAGATGCTGATCAGTGAGAACAAATCTGAAGTGATTTCTTCATATTTTTATTCCAGTCAGTAATTTTTGGCTCCTTTGAAGTGCAACTCAGCTGCAGCCAGTGACCACCAGACCTATCATTCTCTCACAGATCTGTCAAACACTCAAAACACCCAGTAGAGTCTGCTTAGTTTTGCAAGACAAAAGACTTTGCAACAAAAACAGAGAGGTTAATTGATAGCACGTAAATAACACACTTTCATTAAAGAAAGAGTGTGATTTTACATTTTTTCTATATCTGATTGCCAAAATCTCTTCCTTTATGCATTTTGAAACTGATTATTATATCATAGCACAGATTTCTATGTCAGACCAAAGAAGAGATTTCTAATTTGTGAGGGAACAAATCAAACGGGGAAACATTAAGAACCATGAACTGATAATGAATGAAAGAAAGAATGCAAATTCAGACTGTAAACAGTTAATACAATAATTAGGCAGGACATTTACTCAGCATAGGGGTAACATTTGCACAAACTACTTAGCATATGGTGATAACAAGTGCAAGTATGGTTGTCTGAGAGAACTTTCCCTGTGCTATTTCTGATGATCAACTCCATGGAAAAGAAACTCTGTAAGGAATAACTGTGGAACAGATCTTTTAGTACTTGCAAATTTGTATTCTCTTTCCAATTAGCCACAGGCCAGTATGTTGACACAGATTGTTAATATCTGTATCAAAGTTCAGGTGACATCTAAGGTAGCTCATGACTGGGTGGCCAATCTGACATGCTGAATGATCCTACCACTCTACAGAATTACCCATCATGATCACATTGATAGAATATTTTTGCAACGAAAAAATCCTCATTAGAAAATATGTTCTAATGCATTGTTCTACAGACAGCTGATTAAAAATGTAATGAAATATATATTCAAAATCACAACAGCACTGTCAGAAATCAGCAGGAGTAGAGCAAGAAATGCAGAATATTAGAAAAACTTGATATTATTTTCTTCGTATGTCTATTTTTTTTAAGGCATACCTGGCAGCTGAATATTTTTACTCTGTCTGCAATAACCAGTCAAGCAGCTCAGCAAATGCAATGACAACTTGATAAGAAAAATGATGTGTTCAGAGATATAAATAGTTTAAGCACACACTGCTATTTCCATAGATTCAGAGCGGTTAGGAATATATCTTACATAATAGAAAAAAATGCTAGAAAACTGTTGGGCACTCTAAAATATTCATCTTAACCACAGTTTTTTTAAATGAGGAAAAAGGGAAAGATTTTTTTTTTCTTTCTCTGGGCTGTATATTCAGAAGGCCTGCAAATTATACATCCTGAAGAGCACAAATCAGAAGCACAAGTATAAGCCTAAAACTTGGCAGATGCAAAAGTGCTATCAATTGCTGTTAGCATTGAATTTGATTGTGGCTTTGTCCCGGTCTCAAACAAGGAAGAAACGCATCAAAATCGCAGAAGGATTTTCCCTGGGTTACTCTTTACTGTTTTTTAAATGCAATCTCCAGGCCAGGCTTGAGACAGAACCGGCTGATTTTCTGTATCCTTGTTAACACATGTTCTTGTTTGGATTTGGTCTTGGCTTGAATCTACCAGGATGCTGAGAGCCTTGCACAAAGAAAGACAAGGGAGGTGTCCATGGGCAAAGTTTTATTTGTGGGATCTCTAACTGATGGCATACACCAACTCAAATGGTGAAATTACTTTTAGACAATAAACAGTGAGAGAGTGAGAGAATGGAATAGTGAAAACTCTCCCCAGTGACCAGCCAGGAAAAAAAGCAAACTCCTAGTTGATGGTTCCTGCCTGTGGTCCTACTAACACTCCCTGGAACAAGCTTTAATTACATATTGCACATTGAGTAACTACTAAACTTTGTGCATAAATCCATATTTTTGGGTAATAACTCTTGGCAATTGAAATGGTTATCATGTATTGAAATAATTCATTAAGTCTTCCTCTCCTATAAAGTTACACATTAAAAAAAAGGCAGGGAAAATGGGAGAAAGAGTTACATCAATGACAATTTCTTACAGGAAAAACTTGATTAAATCAATATTGTGTCAGGATTTGCAAATGCGAATGAGAACAGCGCACAATAAAAACAGCATGACATCTGAAACTGTAAAAGTGCCACGGCAACTCCAGGGTGCACAGGCGAAAGTGGCAGAGCAGGGTCACAAGTGAAAGGGAAAGTCCCCAGCTTGACAAAGGTTAAGGCACTGTGCTAGAAGAAAAATACCCCATTGCCAACACAACCAAGAACAGTTCAAGATCTGCAGGAATATCTCTCTATTCTTCACTGCCATCTGCAATATAGACGGGCAGACAGGATTCCCTCTGTCCTCCCATTTAATAAAGTAAAAATTCATGCTTTGGGACTTATCATTCTCCTTGAATTCGCCAACATCAGCTAAAGAACAGTTAGAACCATAACCCTTCATATCTGCAGATGGGGAAGAGAAATGATCATGTATCCACTTGTTTTCTGGCAACATTTTAATAGATTAGAAAATTTTTTACAGGATCACATCTTAAGAAGGGCTTGGAGCTCCAGTCAAGACAAAAGGTAGATACTATCCAAAAATAACCAACCAAACAAAACCTGATGTTTCCTAAACTTACTTGGTTAGATCTCATTATCACTGAATTCTTTAAAGATTGGTAGAAATAGCAAATCTATCATTAAAAATTAAAAGTTTGTCTGCACTTTAATTGATACATCAGAATTTGGGACCAATAATAAAATTCTCTTCATGTATGTTCCTTATCTCATCCAGCATCTGGAGGTTTGCGGTAAGGAACAATGTGAGCCCATGGGAGACTCTGCTTCAAGAGAGCTCCTAGAAGGATGGAGATTAGATAGAAATAACAACAGGGAAGTGTTCAGCTCTTGTCTCATCAAAAGTACTCTTTCTCAAAAAAATATAATCTAACAATATTGCATTGTATGCTATTAGCAGGTTCCTAAGGGACAATATAATTTCCCCATTTCAATTTTTGAAAGGCTAAAGAAAAATATATCTTGAAAGGAAACATTTGTTTCTTTTTATGAAACCCAAAAAGCATAAAACCTTGTGAAAGATGCTTTTCAGTTGTCCAATCATGGACAGTCATGCCACTGCTGAAAGTATTTTAAAACTTGACCCTGATGAGGCAAAGAAAACCAGGGTGGTAAAAATACAATTCCAGGCTCTGATTGACCTACTTTTTTAGTCACGGACATAAGGACTGCAAACTTTAAAGAGTTCGTGTCAGACATTGTCCTTATTTTTACATCTGTTACATAGAATATCTGAGGACAAAGCACAAACCTGCCATGGAAAGCAAACCAGCAAACCAAAATAGAGAAAATATTTTCCAAAAATATTAGAAGTCCACAAAAGGGAATTAATATGTGAAATACACCTTATGAAGATGTCTTGGGTTGAGCTGGCAAAATGCCTAACACAGAGAGCAAGGGTCATCCCTCCCAACCGAGGGAAAAGGAGGGAGAAGGAAAAAAAAAACCCAAAACTTGAAGTAGCAAGCTTCTTATATGACATGAAAGAAAGGCAATTAAAAACAGAATATGATATAATACACAGATATATATACAAATGTGAGGAAAAAAACTAACAACAATAGCTACCGAGTAACCCAACCAAATAATACAGATTCCAACCACCCTAACCCAATAAAACCTCTCAAAACGTCTTCCAGAGAAACCTCCCAACAGGAGAGGAGAAAATTAACAAGAAAATGTTCACCTCCCTATATAACACAAGTGAGGATGGTGGCAAGGCCTAATCTCGTCAGACAGAGCAGTGCGTCCTCACCGGTCTGAGGCAAAACCCAAAAGAGACAGAAGCCCCTCCTCTCTTTCTGTTTATACCTCTTGACACTTCTTGATGATGTCAGATGATATGAAATACCTCTTTGATTGCTTAAGTCAGGTGATGCTTGTCCCTTCTGATCTATGTCACATCCTTTGGGCCTGCTAAATGTAGGTCTAACTGAGGCCTAAAGCAAAAACTACCACAGAAGGGAAAATATAGGTCTTTAGCACCTCGAATGAAGATTTACAACACAGGAACTTGTCAATAGTACTAATAATATTTACAGGATTCTGTTCAAATACTGAAAAATCACAATTTTTCCCTAGTAAGTCTTTTCTCACATGGGCACAAGCATGCTGAAAAAGCATATTCATGGTCAAGGGCAGAGGGATATATCCCATTTACCAAAATGAATCATGTCTTATCCTTCCAAAAATTCACAGTTCTGACTTAAACCCCTTCCCATTGATGTAGTTAGCAACATTCAGACCAATGAGTGTTGACTCAGACCTCTGGGTGTTCTTGGAAAATATAATGAGAGAGACAACTATGGCACTGCAGGAAGGTATTCCTGAATTACAAAGAATGAGAATTTATTGGCTTTCTAGTGAAGGTCATAGTATGTTGCTGGAAGTGGAAATGCACGTCTCACTGTGAGTCTGATTCACGCTGAGGGTTTCTCTGAATGACTTACTGAGGACTTTGGCAAAAATAGCAATGCAGGTTCAGTGATCAAAAGCACCATCCTCCCTTCTTCATGCAATTAATTATTTTTACCTATCTTTTTATAGAATAAAACACTGCATCCAAGTTTTTAGGTGAACACTAGAGGTTATCCACATGGTCCGACAGAGGCTGAGGAAAGTCTTTGCTGTGCAGAACCCAGAAGAGGTTTGAATTACTGTAACAATGCCAAAACCTTGGTTCTCAGATGTGTGTCTTTACAGATTCTGGAAAGGTCCAATCCAGAACTGTCTACACCGATGCCAGTTGCTCACTGATACTGGGCTATGGAAGCCAAGCTGCAATGGTGACTGTGCTGGAGAAGCAGAGACAATTTGGAAGGCAGAATGGAAACCAAAATGTTCAGCTGAGAAGATAAAGCAAGAACTATGGGTGATGTTTCGTAACTTAATGTTGTGGGTACTTGTGCACAAGCTGATATCCTTTCATTGAGAAAATGGGAAATCCAAATAATAATAATTCCAGCTTGAAACAGAAGAACTGGGAAGAAATCTTTCCTTATTAATCACCATTGCATTGTATAATATCACAGTCCTTCCCTGTTTCTTCTCTGAGACAATCTCAAAATAAAGGCCAGGGTGACATGTTCTGCCCATCTATTTCCATCTGAAGTCTTTTGTTTTTCTTTCAGTACAGAAACATCAAACCTAGCATATCTTGTCTTCACATTGTTCAGCATCCAACATCTATTGTCCTTCCCCAGAAGCAAGAGAGTAGTTGGCCTATTGGGTGGTGGAGGAGAACACAATTTGTCCTCAATAATTTTCTTCCCTTTCCAAGTCAAATTCTGAGCTTTTTTAAACCTGAAGAAACCTTGTGTTGTTTGTTTATATGTCATTAATGTAATGGAGACTCTGAAAAGGGAGACAAGTAGAGGGGAGGTCTAAACCAAGTTTCTTAGAAAGGATCACACAGTTTTAGTGGCACTATGTGATGTAAAAAAGACAAATTAACCATCTTGAAGAGTCACCACCTTCAGTGCTCCCTGAAATTTTGCAACATAATTTAAACACATAATTTATTTTTTCTTCTCTGCCTAAGCCATACTTTATTATCACATAAGAAAACAAATAGAGAAAATCATCTCAGCTAAAGCAAAAGGAAAAACTCCAATTCAACTTTGTTGTAGTCAGATGTCACCTAGAGAGCCAGGTCCTGAGTAAACAAGCTGTGTATTCTACTTTCATCCTGAAGCTGAACAGAGCACAAACTCCATTGCCATAGTCTGCAGCACAAAGGTGCTGTGCAGGAACCACAGAATGAAATACAGAACCATTTTTATCAAGGATAAACAACTGAAAAACACCTCCAAATATAAGCCTGGATTAATGGTATTCAAAGCAGATTTTAGCAACATGGCAGAAACACCACAGAAAATATTGTGAATATTAACAGATGAACTTTAGGCACACAGCCCACCTATGCACTGAAAGGGCCTGTAGTGGCTGGGGATACATCGCTAGGACAGGCAAGACAGGACATGTGAAATCATTTAAACAGGAAAAAGTTACCCAAGAAGACAACAATAAGAGTTGTTTCCATTTTTTATGAATGGAAATTAGAGAACTTCCATCAACTTCATGGAAATGACTCTATAGTAGGTAAGTTGAAAGTCTGGATGTGCACTGTCAAAGGGTATGTTGGTCTAAGGATGCTTTTCTTGCTTTTCTCCAAGATAGTATGAGATACAGTATTTTTCATCGTAGCTGTGTGATTGTCTCAATTTATAGTTTTGTTTCTCCACAATTTGTAAAACTGAATCAAATAATTTCTAAAAAATAGATATATCAGATCTTTACTACCGTAGTCATTGAGATAGAGTCTTTTTGGAGAATAAAGCAAACTTTGAATAAAATTAAAAGAAAAAAACTGGATCAGAAACTTTTTTTGGCTGTATCTTGGTGTTTTTAGGATATGTAAACCACAAGGAAAGTGCTACATCTTGACTTAAAGTTGTAAAATGTTTTTTTCAGTTATTTGTTAGGAAAACCTGCAAAAGATAAAAGCAAACAATCATTTGGCAGAATTGTGGCTGTAGGGATAAGCATTGTGCTGGCAAGTGGGTAAACAAGGCCCTGTCAAATTATAACTCTTCCCCCTGCCTGATTTAATGATTTCCTAAGGTGGAAAACAAGACATGCCCTTTATTCACAACGACATGGTGATGGCTCCAGACACATGTAGTTCCACTGCCTGAGCTCATCCTATCAACCCCTTTTAAACTGTTTTATCTGAGGATCTACTTTGGACCATCAATGGTACCAGTTCAACACTCTTCTATTCTTACCCTGAAACATGATCTTATTTATTCTTTTTAATGAAGGATACTTTTGAAAGCAGAAGAGACATAGTCTGAATTTTTAAGTCTCATCAATTTTCAAAGCCAGAAAGACTTCTTCCTGTCTTCGTATTCCATAATGGAAATTTGAAAGGTTTCTAGCCATCCCGGTCTCCTTCTGGTTGGGTTGGAAGGACACAGAGTCTTACTTGAAAGTTTCCATGATTAATTGAAAGCTTCTATGATGAATGGAAAATTCCCATGCTGCTTAAATCAGAACAAAGCTTTGGGAATGTTTTCTGCCAAGTGACTTTGGTCCTGGAGTACCCATTCATTCTCTTAAATCAAGGATTCCACAGCAGAAAACATTCCCTTTGCATGGTTTACAGTCCTGCTTTTTATAAGAGTTGCAAGTGGGGTTTGTTTTTCTCTGGAAAAGTAAAACAGCATATGTAAAATGACAGAGAATGCATTCTTATTTGTTTTGAGATTGGAGTCCTGCGTTCCATGATCAGAAAGATAGTCTTCAAATTGATTTTTTTAGCCCATGGAATTATCTCTCTTACTGCAATATATTAACTCTGAAGTATCTTATCCCCTATCCCATTCCTATTCTTTTCTTCCCACTGTTTCAATTCATCTGCTATTTCAAAAGCACTCCCTGTTGTATTTGTTACATTTAATATCTGCAAGAAGCACTTACAGAAATGCATTTTCTACTATTAGAAAGAGAAAAAAACCCACCCCATCCCATTTCTATTAAGAGGTTTAAAGCAACCTATTTAACTTTTCTGTCTTCAATTTTTTTTCCGTATTTGGTTTGCCTCACATAACCTTTTCATTAGTGTATTAGCTACAGCAGCTCAGTCTGCAGAGGTGCACGAGGTACACGTATACCCAGTGTCTGAGGGCTTTTATACCCTCCAGGCTGGAAATTCACTATGGTAATTTTAGCCTAATCAATTGAAATAAAAGACTGAAGCTACTGCTAATTGACTGAACAAAATTGAAATTTGGTGAATGTCATAATGTCAGTTTACTCATTCAAAAGTTTCTCATTGACTGAGAAGGGAGGTTTTTAGAGGAGGGTATCAGAATGAGAGGTTGCTCAAGGGTTGTGTCTGGAGAATTTTGGGATAAAGACAATGCATTCACTTGGGTCCAGATGCCTCAGACACTTGTGCAGAGTGTATCAGTTATTTAGTTGTCAGAAAAAAAGGCTTTTGTGGTTAAGAGAGTTGCCTGGAAACATAAAGAAAGTAATTGACATTAGGGAGAACAGAATATAAATCACAAATTTATTCCCACCCACTTTTTTCCTGTTGCATTTGTATCTTTTACAGGAAGGTGAAAAGTTCTTTCCTATGGTAGGAAAGCCATGACTACTCTCTTCAGAGAAAAGGGCTGAGTATTAGAAGATTAACTACTTTTTGAAAAGGGTCTTGCAACTTCTTTCTTGCTTTTGGTAACGGTTATTTCAGCATCTAATAAATCTACCTAAATTCATAATCATCAAGGAATCCCAGATTTCTCAAATTTTCATGCTCTTGATTAATAAAAAAATTATTGGAAGTCCTCAGTTTTGTTTATGAGGGAGAACTAACTCACATACAGAGATTTAGCACCAGCTAAACATTCTGAATGCGTTAGGTGGGATATTAACTCTTGTAGTGGTTTTTTAATGCGTTCAGAAGCAACCTTCACCAAAACTTTGCAGTTTAAGAGCAATATATATGTAATGAAATACACTGAAATGAACAGAAATTTTCATACCACTTCACCACCCACGTTTTTATATCTCTGGATGAAATTCATAGTTGATGTCTTTGCAGAAACTGTATGGTGCAAATCTTATAAGGATAAGCTTATATCCTATAAGGATATAGGTCATAAACTTGTCTTACAGTTTATCATGCTCTTTATGCTCATAGAAGATAAAATAAGACATTCTTTAGATCTTCTATATTCAAAGGACCATCTGTTTTTCCCAAATATATCAGTGGAGGTAGTATGAAGGAGTGCTTCTTCCTGCAAACTTGGTTCCATCAATATCCTTAGACAACATTAGATACCAGTGCAGTTAAAATACCAGTCCAAAGAGAACAAATATGGAATGTTAAGCTATTTGACATGGTTGTCTATTTACCCAGAAATATTTTAGTTGTCCACAGTTTTACCCTTATCATTGAGGACTTTAACCCTTGTATGAACTATCCTTCCTTTACTAGAGACAGCCAAGACAGGGTCAATGAAGGCTAATTTGGGCATCCAATATGACAGGGGTATGCTACAATCAATAAACTTATAAAAGGTCATTGGAAAGCCTTTTTCTTTAAAGGTTTTTTTTCTAATACTTTTAATCTCCCTATAGTAGAAGGTTGCTTTTAATCTTTACCTACAGAGAAAGACAGGAAATTCTCTTTTTCTTCAATTCAGCCTCATAAATTCATCCCCCAGTCCACAGCCTGCTTCACACCTGCATTCATTCAACTGCATTAGTCATTCTCTGCGATGAGCAATTAAAAGGCTCACATAGCTCTGCTTACATTTCCGAAAAAATTCCTGGTTAAGGGTATTATTAGAGTCATAGAATCATTTAGGTTGGAAGAGACCTCTAAATTCATCAAGCCCAACTGTTTCCCAGCACATCCAAGCCCACCACTAAACCATGTCCCCAAGGCCCACTTCCACATGGCTTTTAAATCTCTCCAGGGATGGTGTCTCCACCACTGCCCTGGGCAATGCTTGACAACTCTTGCAGTGAAGACATTTTTCCTAATGTCCAAACTAAACCTCTCCTGGTGCAACTTGAGACTGTTTCCTCTTGTCTTCTCATATATTACTTGGGAGAAGAGACCAGTCCTCACCTGGCTAAAACCTGCTTTGAAGGAGTTGTAGAGAGTGATGCACCTTTTCTCCAGGCTGAGCCTCTCCAAGTCTCTCAGCCACTCCTCATCAGACTTGTGCTCCAGACCCTTCCCCAGCTTCATTGGACTTTGTTGGCAATTAATTTTACTTAAGAATTATGGGTCCAGAATATTTTGCTTAAACAAAGTTTTCCAAATGAGTACTGACTTTGTAAGGGTACAAGAGAAATTTATGAGGCATAAACAACCTTATGGATTTTTCGCTCAGGTTTCACCCCCCATCAACATAGTTCAGCCTGTAACTGAGGTATGGAAATAAAATGGAACTGAAGTCACTCTGATTTTCTTCCTGTGCAGGGGGGAAAAACAGATGCCTTCAAAGAGTAGGAAACCTTGTCTGTCCTATAGATTCCCATTGAAATCTCCCTGTTCTTCACTCTTATTTCCCTTGTAATCACTGTTTTATCTATCAAAACCAGTAGAAGTAAAATTCTTTTATGAAAAGAGTTTTGGGTTCTTTTTAAGACTAATAATGCTGATGACCAGGCATTTAGAAGTAATAAGGGCAAAGTGTGCAACTGGCAAATGCTATTCTGAGCTATTTAGTAAATTTGCTCCTCAGCTATATTCTCTGAGTATTTTTTGAAAAGCAGATATCAGCTCATGGATAGCAACCCATGGCAAACTGTTAAACATCAAATTCTAAGGGATTTATCTGCTTCTCAGGGAAGCAGCTAGAATGATTTAAATTACAACAAAAAAACCAAATACAATCAGGAGGACAAAATGCCCTCATATTCAGTCAAAAAGTTGCAATGTTTTCCAAAACCTAGGGGGAGATGATAGAGTTGTGGACCTGGACATCAAATATAGATAATCCTTCTTATTTTTTCTAGTAGAAAAAATAGGCATATTGCATATTTAGATACACATATATATTCCCACATAATTGCAGAAATCTAATGCAGCTAAAGTTATGATGATCAAACTTTTCTTGGAAGTCAGTGAAACATGACTAGAACATTTATTTTCTCCTTGGACCTCAGTGTAACCAAACAATTTCACATTGTATTAAACAATTTTTGGTGGGGATTTTTTTGTGGTTTTTTTTGTTTTTGTTTTTGTTGTTGTTGTTGTTGTTTGTTTGTTTGTTTGTTTTTGTTGGTTGGTTGGTTGGTTTATTGGTTATTTGTTTTTTCCTTCAAATAGGACTTATTTCTTTTATATGCATAATTCTTTTCAGATCTGTCAAAAGAGTGCACAAAAATAAAGGTTTGCAATAGCAGCAATACTGCAACTGACTGAGAGGGGGATGTCAGTGCAGCTTCCAGGCTGGAAGCCGTGTGATGAATTTAGTGATAAGAATAAATACAATTTCCTCCATAGCAGAGCTCTGATTTGCATAGAAAGCAAAGTGGGAGTTTCAGTTTGTTTACAAAAACACTTTAATTACTTTGCAAGAAAGAAAAGATCCACAAAAATTAAAAGGATTGCAGAAAATGCCTTCCAGGAGAGACTTGGTGCTGTAAAGATAGAGAGATGAAATGGCTCTGATCCATGTCCATCACAGGAAGGAAAGATGGGTTGTGACGGGAGGCAGAAACAGAGTGGAGGGAACAGAGCCAGAACCAAACAATGGCAGTTGAAGCTTAACATTTTGTGGTAGTGGAGGTGAGGAGAGAGAAATGGATGTGAAATCCTCACGGCTTCCAATGCTGCATTAGTGCCTCAATGAGAGATGTTTCCTGCTGGGATCAATGTAAGATCTGCAGGTAGAACTTGCTGGCCTGCAATTCAGAGGAAGTTGGAGCAGGTGATCTAATGGTTTTTTTCTGGTCTTGAAACCAATGAATCTGTCACTGAGTTCCTTGTACTCACAAGCACCACAGGCAGTGGGAGTTGCATGAATTTTGCAGGAGTAGAACATGTTATTCTTGCACCAGTCCATGAAGAAATAGGAACCAGAGCTGTGATTTTGGGCCACTTAGAACAGGGCTGTAAAGTTGAACAAAGCCTATCTTTTTTTTTTCTTTTTTTTTTTTTAAGATTCTTATGTAAAAGAAATGTATTTCATGGCTGAAAGGTAGGCACATCACATCCCTGTAGACAACACATTAGCAGGATGTGCTGTTTTATATCCAATTGATGAAAATTCCTTTCTGGGCACTTCCATTGATAGTTCATCTGGCAGGATGAGTCTTTTCCCATCACCCACCGCAGTGTATAAAATCATGGCAAGGACAGAAATCATTCTCAGGGGAAAACTACTCATAGACTGCAGAAAAACACATTTTATCATTTAGAACTAGATTCATTAACCTATATTTGCAAAGAATACATTTTCACACAAAAATAACACTTTGATGATTCTTGTACTGCTGCTTAGTCATATTAGTATTTAATTCTGGTCCCTGGTTGTGTCAGCAGATGAAGAGAAACACACAAACTGAGCACATTTGTTCAGCAATGACTTGAAAAGGTTTTTTTTATTAGTTGGAATTTTGAAAGTATCCCTTTGTACAGTATTTCAAGTGTTAACTATCAACTCTGGGACCAACAGCAGCTGTTAGCTGATTAGCTGCATTGCATCAAGAACATCTTGGTTCATGTTTTTTTCCTATGAACTGCCTAATAATCCTATGGATAGGTGTGTATGTAATTACTATAATTAATATGAGATAACTAATAAGCAGTGCTGTAGGAAGTACACAATCAAATTTATGTTCCTATGGTAATTTGAAAGAGAATTAAGCTGTTCAGAGCATCGCATTTTTCACCGCCAGTTCTCCTATTATTTGGGCAGCTTGCAAGATGGACAGACCTGGTATATGGGCTGGGTTTTATTCAGAAGAAACCTGAAGTCACTAATTCAGGGTGGAATTCTGCTTATGTAAGCAAATTTGCTCAGGTATGCAGGTCTGCTCAGGTATAGATAACAGATTTTTTTTGTGCAGGTTTTGCTCATGGAAGTTCTTCTTTTGATTTAGCCTGGCCTTTAATGCCTAATTAAAAATAATACTAATTCATGTCCTGGCAGCTCTGCCTGTTTTGGAGTCATGGTAGGTATATTCTCACTCTTACAGATCCCATGAATTAGAATCTTGTGTCCAAATTACTGAATGTAAATAAGACTAATAAAGTTTTCTTTTTTTAATAAACAACAAAATATATACAAGGAGTATGAATGGTCAATATTTTCCCAGTAAAAATTTTTTTCTTCCATCATGCTCTACCATTGTCCTCAGGGACACAAATATAGCAGCACCTAGAAGATATAATTTTGTAAGTCTACCCAATAGCACAGAAGTGAAGGCCAGGGCAATAGAAATAATTCCCATAATCCTAAAAGGTTAGCACAGGCACAGAGAGATTAGTGTTAGATTGACCTTAAGTAAAACATTTCTGCTTGGCTGGTAAACTAAGACATTTCATTTTGATCTTATTTTGATCTTATCATTGTTTTGAAGCATCCCCATAATCTTTTCCAAATCGCAGTGATTTGGGGTAAGATTACTGAAGTTCCTTCAGGGGAAGTAAAACAATCTCAGTTTCCAAGGAACATCTTCACAAACATGAAATAGTTTTCACTTGTTTTTCTGTTTATATTTTCAGAAAGGCAAGATAAAAACACATCATGTTCCTCCATTCATTCTATTACATTGAACAACAGTAATTTACATCCTTCTTTCACAGTGATGATTTTGTACAAGTTCAGAAACAGACCTTGGAAGGTTTACGAGAATCAAATTCCTTCCCAACCTTATGGACAGTAACTAAAGAAAGACAGACATATCATTTCATTGTGAGTACAACACTAGAAGGACAACACTGACACTTTGGTCAGAACATACCCCCTCACTGCAGTGAGCTCTGTCTTGCTCTGATTCCACTTTAAGACATGAGTGAAATGGATTTACCAGATTTTCCAGGTTCCTTCCATGATTTTACACCATTCTCATCAATGCTTTGTAAATCAGAGTATGTCACGGAGACTTGTATGTCACCTCTTGCCACATTACTTCTGACAGACAGTATCCAAGATATCTAGTCAAGTGTCTGAGGGATGATCTTGAATGCATTTGTCAAAATTTAAGCTCATGAAAATAGTTCCTCTGCACCATTAAAACTCTTTTGATTCCCCCCGCCCCTCACCCCACTGCCTGTGATTTCTAAGGACATTGGTTGGCAGGGCTGAAATATCAAAACTTGGTTTCATCCTATGTTTACATATCTTTTTATAATTCATATTTTTCCCTACAAAGTGATCCTGGTTTATTGAGATGGCTGTGAAATTCTGCATAACTGAGTCTAATTGCCACATTCTTACTTATTCGAACTTTTAAATGTTTATTTCTGTTACTGAAAGTATGCTACATGAAGACCAGGATTAAGAGAAAAGATAACTTTTCTGTAACACTCTGAATTCAAGATTAAATGAAAGGGAGAAATTGCTGGCCTTCAGCATCCATCCAACTCAGAGGAGAAGGTGGAGAGGTGAGTGAAATGTCTCCCACAGCTAAATCTGAGGACCTGGGACAAAAATTGTTCAGCATAATAGTAATTGCAGTGTCATATTTCCTTCCAGATTACATGCAAAAAACGTCTTTCTAGGGAAAAAAACCCCAGAGTCACAGAGGAAACATAAAACAGTTCCCAAGCGACATTCCCATTATGAGACCACCAAACAAATGTTCTATTTATTTCGACGCTGATTTGCGGTCAGATTCCACAAAAACAAAGGGCGGGAAACCCATAGCAGCCGATTGTCTCTTTTGGGGGAAAGTTCTCTATCACCATCTAGTGGAAAGAGTGTCTCATTGCTCCGGCAATGTGTAAATAAAATAAAGATATTGACTATTTTGAAGATATAAATGAGCTTCTGAACATTCTGCTCTCTGAATCGCAGTCGATCTTCTCTCCCTTTTTTTAAAAGTGGTGCTACCATTCTATTACCACAACGAAGTTTAAAAACAAATTATTTATCTTTCTTTAATTCTTATTCATAATACATTATTATATATGCTATTGTATATAGAAACCATAAATTGTATCATAATATGAAATATAATTTTATTTCAAAATATGAAATACATGTATTAAATAACTAATACTACTTGACTAAATGCAACCGAAAGTAATTCCATGCTCCAGTATACAGAACATTACTTAATTTTCAGAGGAAAATTTTTGTTTTCTGTCATTAACATTTGCCTAATTATTCATCTTTCTGAATGGATTATTCACCCCAAAAGTGCTACCCAGAGTGGATGAGTGTTTTGAAAAATTCAAGCCAGGAGAAGTTGTAAAACTTTGATCCTAACTGGGGAGAAAGGCAAGATAAAGTTATTTTCATGGAGTAAATCTTGCTTCTAAAATATTTCGAAGACGAAAGGAATAATTGGTGCTCCAGGACCACTAAGAATAGGAGAAGAAACAAGGAAGATCTAACTGACATATTAGGAAAAAAATTCTGATGGGAAGTTAGTCACAATATATTGTTGTCAGTTTTTATGAAATCTCCTTCACAAGGGGCTTTTAAGATGATGTTAAAAAATTCTCTCTAAAGAACTAGATAATTGCTGATGATGCTGTTTTGAATCTGGCAATACCTGAAATTATTTCCAGTCCTTCTTCTGGGATATTACTCATAATGAAATCTGTCATGTCTTAAGGATTTGGTCATATCAAAGACTCCAGGCACCACTCATCTCATAAACTGAGTTCCCAAATTAAAATATAACCATCAAATTCAAGATTTATATCTGCCAAAGTCACCATTATCATGGGAATCCTGTGATGATCTGCACCCAGCAATAGAAGAAAATCACAGGTGTTATTTAGAGACAGGAAGTGCACTTGAAAAGATTGCTTTATATAAGACACAGAATGGAAACTAAAGTTTAAATTACTCTGGCTTTGGATGTCACAAAGCAAATCAGATCTATCCTAAGGGAAGAAGAGCCTCTCCCTCCCTAATTCAGGAGAAAAATCTATAACCCTGAGATCTTAATTCCAGAATACAGTGAATACACAAGGAGGTCTTTAGGGTTTAGGATATGTTGTGGAACTGCAGCATGACAATAGAAAGGGCTGGAGACTTCTTTTCTCTACAAAAGAAGTTAAATCTATATATCAAAAATTGTTTCAATACCAAAACCGATCTTTTCTACAAGGTCAACAATTTTCATGGCAGAAGTTATATGAAAAATCTGGCACAAATTGATAGAGTTTCAGGTGTCCCTGAACTGTAATTTTCAATAGGAAACAGGAACAATAAAAATAAACCAACAAACTAACCCCACCAAACTCAAAATCCAAACCACATACAGACACAGAAACACAACTCAGTCTGCATTTAAGATTTCTCCTCCATGCTCAGAAGTTTATTTTTAATTCATTGCCTAAAGAGCACTTCAATGTGAAAGTATTTTAATTATTGAATGAAGTTTATTACACTAACAACATCCAGCTATTCCAAAAGCATTGTTGGAGGAGTTTAAGACTGTGCATAATCAATTAGCAGAGAAAAGGTCAAATAAAGAGTAATACAACAGTAATGCATCAGTGCCTTTTATCCAACATCAACACACACTGCTGTCTGCTTTACGTGGAGTACATTTCTTTTTGGGATGGCGCAACCAATTTATTTCAGAAAGAGTGGTTGGAAAAAATTTTTCTATTTAAAATTTTGCAGAAGTATAGATGCTGACTGATGTATGTGAGTTCTTTGAAGTTTTCTCCCTCAAAGTGAACTATAAAAATTCCAAAGGTGGTAATCAAAGAATAATGTTCCTCAAGGTAACAATTATTGCTCCTTTTGGGAACATTCGCACCTAGTTGAAATGCTGTCCTGAGTTTCACTGGGATAAAGTGATGTGTTTTGGATTTAGTATGAGAATAATGTTGGTAACACACTGATTTTCTAACTGTAGTGCTTATTCTAAATCAAGAACTTTTCAGTTTCCTGGCTCTGGCAGTGAGGAAATGCACAAGAAGCCACGAGGAGCATGGCTGGGACAGCTGATCCCAACTGGCCAAAGAGATGTTCCATACCACAGAATGTAATGCCCAGTATATATACTGGAGGAAACCAGTCAGGATGGGCGAATTGCTGCTCAGGATGGGCTGGACATTGATCAGGGGTGAGCAGTGATATTATGTACCACTTGTTTTTCTTGGGTTTTATTTGTGACTGTCTTTTTGTTGTGTCATTTTTCATTACTGTTGTTGTTAATGTTACTCTTATCATTTCATGAGTATTTAATTCCTTTTATTTCAGTTATTAAACCATTCTGATCCCAGCTCATGAGTTTTACCTTTGTTTTTTTCTGATTCTCCTCTCCATTGCTCTGTGTTGGGAGTGAGTGAGCTCTGTGTGGGACTTAGTTGCCAGCTGGGGTTAAATCATCACATGTTCAGTATTACATGTGGAACGTGTCCAAGAGTGTGCTGCCTCCAGTTCCTGCCCCAGGAGGGTTTCTGCATGCAAAGAGCCTCTGGTATCTGTCATGCTGAAGTTTTGAATGCCAGAGGTTGTTTAATATGTCTAAGTTGCAACAGCTTGAGGTCTTGGTTTCAACACATAACTGTTCCTACATACAGGAGTACCCACAGTGGGGTAACCTGCATCATTCCCTGGACTCCTTTTATGGTATTAACCAAATCTTCATCAGTTCTAATGGACATTGGACACCCAGAAAGCCAGTAAACATCCACACACAGGCTCTAAATGCAAGTGTCTTAAGAAATTGATTCAGTTGCCTACAAAAAAACCAGGTGAAATACTCCAGGTTATTTTACCTGGTCTGCTGTTGGTGCACTGGTGACCACTGATCTCTCAAAGGTCAGTAGTCATACTGGTCACATTTCTCTGGATGCCATCAGTGACTGTGGCTTCTCAGATGGCACTTAGGTATGAGTCTGTAATTGTGACTTAAGCCCAAAGCTGTTGAGCCCAAAGTCAAGTCATGTATGTCAATAGCCTATGTTCCTCTTAAACTCTATTCTAGAGGTCACATCTGAGTAATTCCAATGGGCAACACCTCCTGAAAATCTTCAACACCTTAAATAACCTCCTAAAACAGATTATCCTTTGGGATATTTATTTCCTTTCCTTGATTACAGTGGAAGTTGATACCAAGAACACATTCCTTTATAGACTTTAAGAGTAGGTATTCCTTCAATACCTCATGCAGTACCCTGAATTGTACAGAAAGAAATCACTTTTCCTCAGGCAAATTATGTACACAGTATATATACCTTTTTCCTGTTAATTTAAGCTGTACACTATCCTCCTCGTTTAGGCATCTAATATTAGAGGAATGTAAATCACACTGGAGGTCGGTGTGCTCTCTGTGCAGGGAAGCAGAAGGGGATTTTCTGAGTTCAGGGGATTTCTGCTTTATGATGTCACTCTTCTCTTGTTTTTTTGAATTAGCAGAGGACATATAATTAGCAGCTCTGTTGATTCACAAGCTGCTCCCAGCTGTGGGTTAATATCAGTTGCTCATCTCTCTTCTGCTTTTCTGTGGGTGACTGGCCAAATAAGGTCACTGGAATGGTTGAAGAATATTCCTGGTATAAAGTGGTATGTCACACATGCAACATTATCCAGGAAAGTATATTCCTGCTTTGCTTTAAAACAGGAATGATTCGTTTTTTGTAAACTAAACCCATGCAGAAATGCTTTGGTGGGCTGGGAGAACGCTCACCATGCAGTGATGATGAATCCCTGGGTTTGTGAGCAAATACCCTTGTTTGCATGAGAGTGCAGCTGCTTCTTATAATATTCTCCAATTATTTCTCTGCATGAGCAACAGTGCAAAGAGGAACAAAACCCACAAAGCACCTGTTTGAAATCTGAATGAAAATTTGCCAGGAATGTTTTTTAGGATTTACCCAATTCTACCCTGAGTGAGGAAATGCCAGTCTGGGGGGTTGTTGCTTGTATTTTTTCTGTGAGGTCAAATATCAACTGGACAATTTAAAGCAAGAAGTAATTCAATTTTTTAGAGTTTTGAGGATGCTTTTGGGTTTGTTTTGTTTATTTGTTCTTATGCATGAAATCACGTCCTATAGCTCAGAATACTGGAGCCTCGGAGAATGTTCTGGGAAAATATCATCCCACTTTATACTCTTTTTTATGATCCACCACTCTGTACACATTCTTAACACAAGGTGTGGTACTGTGTGGGTGTTATAAACAACCCAGTTCTACCCCTCTGTGTAAGGAGTGGCTGTCTACCTTTGGCCACTGTCAGAGACAGTGTGGTTAGCTGGAAGAACCTTTGGTCTGACTCATTATTACTGTTATTATTGCTCAGTCATTTAGTTTTCATTTAATATTTAGCAAACAAAAAAATTCTGCCTCCAATCCAAACTCTCTCATTAACTGACATGAGACTCAGTCCTTCAGACTCTGAGCAATAACAGAATTAGATCATATATGTAAAACTGACTTATCCTATCTGCCAAATTTCTGATCTATCCTCTGAAAGCACCTCTCTACTCATTGTGGAAATAGTGTAAGGGCTTCTTTCAACTAACTAATTATAAACATCTAATATCCCTGGAGACACTGTGAGCTCTCAGTAAAACCCATATGTTGCTGAAGGACACAACCCTGAACTAACCAGGGAACTGGCTCCTCCCAGAACAATACACAGCTGGTACCACAGCATGGTCTGTGTCAGAAGAGACCTTAAAGGTCATCTAGTTGGGTTGAAAAGGACCTTAAAATCATCTAATATCAGATGGATTATGCCTGGATCAAGGCCTAAATGACCAGCATCCAAAGTGAGATTCATCTCACCAAATGTAGACATCTGCAATGTAAATATTTAGATGAAAACAAAATACCTAGACTATTTTCAGACCAAAAGAATTAAATCAATATTTTAGCCCACATCAGAAAAGATATCTAAGATACTGGGTGAACTGAACTGAGTCAAATGTTGTAGAAAACAGTTTCTTTCCAGAAACTTTGCAAAGAAAAGTCTCCTCCATACAAAGACACCTTTTCAAGTGTCTCACCATAAAACATCAAGAAACATTTTCAAATTTTCTCAGTTTCTTGTCTAATATTGAGAAATCATTTTTTTATTAATACAAGGTTACATGTTGAGAGCTTGGAGACTGTGAGCCCCATAGCAAACCTTCACAGGCTGCTAATTTAAATGTCCTTTGGTTTCCCCACAATTGAAAAATACTCTGGGGACTTACTTGGAGACTAAGGCTTTTTTCCTGGGACAAAAGAGGTTTGGATATTTCTTTGTATTCGTATTTTTGGATGCATCTCTACTTTTGTGTCAGATCAGACCTAAGAAAAGCTAACCCTCCATTCTGCCACCCCTTTTGAAGAGGACAGCTCTCTTTTCCATGTAATTCATATTGTGTTAACTCTGGGGCAAATTGCTTGGCTGGAACTAGTGATAGTCTTTATTTCCATTGTTATTGAAATATATATATAATACATATATAGTATATATGGGAGTGGTGAGACACTGGTACAGGTTCCCCAGAGGAACTGTAGGTTCCTTGTCTCTGGAAGTGCTAAAGGCTAAGCTGGATGGGGCTTTGAGCAACCTGGTCTAATGGAAGGTGTCCCTGGCCATGGCAGGGGAGTTGGAACTGAATGGTCTTTAAGGTCCCTTCCAACCCAAACTCTTCTATGATTCTATGCTATATAAACTATGCTGAGATGGTTCCGTCATCTGCATCACCAGAACATGACTACAATAGGCTTCTCCAGGCATAAAGAGTGGACGGGTGAAGTTTACTTCTTCATCATGCATTTTCTAATGGATGGGAGTTATTTAAGACAGCTTAGAGGAAATTCAATAAAAGAAATTTTAGGTGTCAGTAGATGACTGTGGCCAGTAGATGCCACTGCTGCTCACACCATCGCACACCATGTGAATTGCTGCCTGTACTAGACTATATAA
>JAWWEV010000043.1:3695482-3744079 GCA_035583235.1 Hafferia zeledoni | reverse complement strand
GACTGTGGCCAGTAGATGCCACTGCTGCTCACACCATCGCACACCATGTGAATTGCTGCCTGTACTAGACTATATAATTTATGATTGAAATACAAGGTGTTGAGATAAATATTGATCAGGTTGAGAACTACATTTTCAGTGGTGCTTTTTGATACCTAATGCATTTTTGTACCCTATATATTCGGTACACCAGGTCCTTCAGTTGTATAGTTCCCCTTTGTTCAATTAAATGCTTTTTTAATATATTTTCAGAGGCGAAAGGGTATGTCAGATCTTTCTGTTAGGCAGAAAAATAAAGAAAAGGAAAATAAACAAAACAAGTGGAATTTTGTGAAATAGCCCTGTTGAGAACCATAGAGAGTATCTATACACTGTGTTTCATAAAGTTAGCAAAAATGTAGTCTCATAAATGGCAGTAAAAACTGTTTTAAAAAGCTACAGAAAAATAAATATTAGAAAGACTATTTTTCCTCCGTGTGTGTGTGTAGGGTAGGGGTGAGTGTATGTATATTTTATATGTATATGCACACTCCACATTTAGACTATGGTGTTCCTGCCCATGGCAGAGGGTTGGAATTGGATGATCTTTAAGGTCCCTTCCACCCCAAACCATTCTGTGATTCTATGATTCTGTGGTTCTATGATTGTATGATATGAGGTAGTTATAGGTAATTTAATGTATATATGGAATTATGTACTCTCTGGATTCTGTAGTTGTACTGAATTCTTTACTAAAGCAATCTGTCCTCACTACTTGACACGAACGTCAATTGAGAAAAGTGCTTGCTTTCCCCACAAGATGTCAGTGTTTCCTACATTTTAAGACATGCTAAGTTTGCTGGCAATGATTATCCACGGTGTCTTAAGAGGAATTCAGTTAATTAAAAATGAGAGGTGGTCAAACATGCAACTCAAAGCATTCTATAATTAAAGAGTTTCCTTTAATTGGAAAAATGGAGCTATTGACTCTGCTTTTGTGAAGAAAACTTGAAAGATTAACACTGTACAACCAAAATTTTAGCCTCTTACTTTCTCTGATAGGACAAAAGATACAAGAGTACTACAAATGGTGAAAAATGAAAGTGCTTTTGGAAAGTTTCTGAGATTCCTACCCAAGAGCAAATGTTAAGTTCCTGTTATTGTAATGTTTCTTTTAAAATATTATATATATATTTGTTTCTTCAAGCACTACTTATACTGCTAACTATGACAGCAAGATAAATAATGGTCATTTTCTTTGTGCCCGCAGGATGTCAGAATTCACTTTAGAATACAGTCATGTAAAATTTAGAGTGACAAGTTCAGCATTTGTCATCAGGGTTTGCAATATTTATAAACACATGTTTTGATCAAAACCAGTGAAAATGAGCAGAGTAGCTGGTGCTCAATGTAATAAACATGTCAACACCCAGATCTGCAACTCAAGGAGGCATGTGGAATTAATTTCTTTACATGGAAGAAGAGGCTTTTCCTTGATTCAGTATCCTTTTTCTTCAGTGAGTTTTATCACTGAAAGCACCAGCTTCAGCAGAGTTCAAGGCTCTCTATCAATTGGGTCCTCAGGTATCCCAAGCAAGGTGCAACACCATGCTACTTTCATTGTCTGGATAGTTTCAGTGAGATTTCTAACACCAAAGTATTGTAGATCAAACAATACTGTAACCATCTGCCTTTTGGCCTGGTGTAAGTGACTGCACAATCAATAGTCCTGCTTTTCTGTATCTAATCACAGCCATTCTTTTGTAATGATAAAATCGAAAATGCAATTTTTTGAAGACAAAGGTTCATTGATTTCTGATTGGATCTCATTATTTAATATCATATCTGGCTTTGTCAGACTGAGAAGAACATTGTACATTTATTACCCAGCTAACTTTAAGAAGGATCCATCACATATGTGCAAGCCAATATGTCTTGGAATAATCCTTCACTCCTTACACCAGCAAACACATCTCAGACATCACCGCAGACAGTGAAAGCTTTGTTTATGTAGGGCTACAGAATCCAAATTGTGATGAGAACATGGCAGGTACTTGTAACAATTAATCCACTGGAGAACATGGGCTCTGTTTTGTTTGCAAGTTATCTGTGAGCAAGGCTTGTTTGGAGGATCTGTTTGTTCTTTGAGATGGTTTGAACCTTTCAATTCAATACAGGGATTATTTGGCAGACTTTCACTACCATTGAACAGCTGGCAATTGGTAATTTGCTATGCAGGTAGTAGTTTCACGGGCTTCAGATGTTATCATGTATTTGATGGTATTTGGTGCATTTCTTCAAGCCTCTGCTTCTGATGAGGGTCCAGACTCGTGTGAAAACTCTGCTTAACTGAATGTGAGATTAAAAAAAAAAAAAAAACACAAAACGACAAAACAAACCCCCTCTTTTGTTTTGAGAAAATGCAGGACTTAACCAATGTTTCCTAAACCAACTCCTTCAACAGTCAACACACATGGTGCCTCAGGGAGGTACCTCAGACCATTCCACCTGTGTTATATATCTACATGATTGTGTGTAAGTGCAGGTCAAAACATCATTTCCCCATATAAATCTAAAGGGATTTCTATTTTACTTCGTTTCAGATTGCTAACTCCAGGTGAAATCATTCCCAGATTAAATACTAATTTGGGATTTCTGGTTGTTTAACTAAAAAAACCAACCAAACAAACAAACAAAAACCAAACAAAAACCCCAAAAAACCAAACCAACAAACAAACAAAAAACAACCAAACAAACAAAAACCCCAAACAAACAAAAACAAAAAAATCCCAACCAAACAAACAAAAAAAAGAAGACAGCTTTAGTCATTGAGTGAAGGAATGGGGTAATTTACAGTGTTGTGCTGCAGGACTAAATCTCTTGTGTTTTTTGCTATTTCTTCATTATATGTAGTGAGAAGAGAGTCCTAAATTTCCTCTAAGCAATTCTATGAAATGAATAACAGCCTGGAGAAGCACCTAGATAAATACTGAAGAGGTACATATAAACATCTCTCTCCTTTAAAATGTCTTTCAATGCCTTGTTTACCTGTGTGCTTATAGACCACACCACCCTCTGTTTTACAGCCTACAGTGTTTGCTTCTTTACAGCAGCTTCTCTGAAAGGTTCACCAAAGCTGAAAGAAGAAGTAAGGAATTTTAAAATATGGATCTAAATACATAAGACTCAATACCTGAAAGTGCAGAGCAGAACTTCACTATCAACAATAGATATAGTTTGCAACAGGGTACTCAGATATACTGCCACTCCACAGCAGAGACTGCAGACGACTTTGATTTAAATGACTGCTGCCAAATTCTATAACCTTTCCTTGAACAAAAACAATGTCAACTTTAACTGTGTTACACTTGAAAAAAAAATGAGAACAGGGTTCATAATTCTTTGCCTTACATTTCTCATTCACCTGCTAGCTCCTTTTAGGAATCTGTTTTATATCTGACTCATGGGGAACCTGACAAATGAATGATTTCTCCTGTCTCTAAAGTCCTAATCTCAGTGGAACTATAGCAGTTTCCACTGCCTGGATATGTGGCATAGAGTACTTAAAGAGAGAAAAAGATGATCCAGCCATTCATTCTGGACATCTATCCTAAAACTCTAATTTCTGCCCCTGCTTCCACTGTGACTCTTTGGGACTCAGCTCTCTGGAAGTAAAATGTGTCTAATGATATTTTCGGTAGAAAAAAGTTTAGGAATAAACACCCAAATATTTCTGAGAAGATCAGATACAATGATAATTTATGTAATTGGATTATAATTTTATACTTCCATTTCCATGCTGGCAGTGGTCAAAAGTACTCCCTCCCTTACCTCTGGCAGCAAAGCCCAGAGCTGTGGTCTTCTAGTTCTCATCTGGCATGTCTCTCATGCTTCTGGTTTATAATTCAAACCAGACCTTAATATTTACATTACTTAAACTAGGCATCAGGCAAGGCATCATTAAATTCAAGGAATAAAGCCTGTAAACTTAAGCAGTTGAACCTATTCTTGTTGAGGCCAGTGACTTCTTGTTATTAATGCTGCAAGGGACCATCATCAAGCCCCTTCACCTTCCATTTTGACACTTAAAAGCTGGAGATAAAATGGAAGTAAATTCTCCTCGCTAACCTCCCAGTAATACTGAATATTCCCTAAAGAACGAGTAAACAACTAATTTGAGTTGAGTAAAGTAGGAAACTCAGAGCTGATCACAGTCACGGTTTGTTGTTTGTTTTTGTGTTTTGTTTTTTTTTTTTTTAATTCACCATTTCTTTGTGACAACACATTATGTCAGCCCCGCTAGCTCATTTGTCTGCTGCAGTTCTACTTTATCAGCCTGGACTAAAAAGAATTGATAAGTCTGGTTAGATAAAGTAAATGGAAACTCAGGGTTCATTCCAATTTGCTGTACTTCGATATATTTCACAAACCTGAGAGTACTGTGTCTAACACTAGTTGCTATTCGTATATAAATATTGCACATTAGAAGATCTCTTAAAATAGTATTTATGTTTGTTTCTTCCCTTCCTGCCTCCCCTGGTTGTGGGTTTATTGGTTTTCTGATTGGAAGACAAACTACATTCTTTTTCAGTGTGGGATGCCACCCCCAACAAGAATTCATCTTCATTGGGAGCTTGCTAGGCTGATAAAGCAGGAGGAGATATTTTTTTCCAGCAGTCTTGGATACTAATGCAGCTGAAGCTTATAACTGCAATAAGTTATTCTGTGCTGTGCAAGATGAGTTCCTAAAGATATTTGATCACTGCCACCAGCCAAATCTATCTTCTTGTAATTTTGTTTGCTAGACTAGAAGTGCACTGAGGATGGTTCCTAAATCAGGTCTTATTTATTAAGGGGTTTGTAAGATGTTGTAGTGCAAGGCTCCAGAATTAAGAACAAAAAGGTCTGCAGGAATGGAGAAGTGCTGGTCACCAGGTGGGACAGAAAGATTGGGGGTTTTTTTCTGCTTTTACTGTAGGGAGATGTATTTGCCATTTGAATTCTTAAGATGATTTACTGTTCAGGAAAGCTGCTTTGCAATTAGACACATTTAGACCATGATATCTCCCTCTCCTGATCAGCTGAAATGTCACAGCACATCAGTGGACACCTGCTATAAAGTAAGGGCAAGTATTTCTATTTAAGAACAACTTTTTCTACGAAATGATTTAAGAGGAGTAGGAACAAGGCTTGGAGCAGGAGAAAGAATATTGTAAAAAGGAAGAGACTCGTTGAATTTTATCTTCTTTATCTCAATATTCAAACCTTGAGTTTAGATCTTGTTCTGAAACCACCATATTTATGCCCATGCAGGACAAACCTAATAATACCTGTTTTGTTTTTTGTTTCCAGGGACAACCTTGTATAAGGAGATGATGATCTTGAAGGCCTTTTCCAGCCTAAATGACTCCATGATTCTATGATTATGTAGTCCTGTACTGGACCTGTCAAGCACAGTTGCAGCAAACGCAGTTGCAGTATATAGCTCCTACTTCCTAATGACACATCCCAGTAAAAACTGGAATTTGTGATGACAGCACTGGATTCCTCTTTGGGGAGGGAAAACAGGATTTTCTGTCCCTCAAAAGGAAGATATATATGGGAACCCCAAAGTAAAGCTGGTCTATAACAGATTTTGCATATTGATGGCTAACAGAGAACAGGGGGGGAAAGTAAAGTCAAACTAATGTAAGATATTCAGTATTGGGTCTTTGTTTTTGAAAATAATAATAAAAAAATAATTCCCAGTAGACCCATCGTGTTATACTTGATAATAAGTGAAATGGTCCACTTTGCTTCTAGGTGATTTAAAGCTATATTTTTCCACTTTCTGTGTATGTCGGCTTTTAGGCAAAATACAGTGCTTGGAAAAGTCTACATTCTCAACCAAAAAGATATCAGATTTCTTCAGTCTATATTATATTAACCCAGTTTGATTTTACAAAATGGATAATGTTGGAAGTGACCATGGGGTCACCTAGTCCAGCCCCTAGAGCACATTACACAGGAGTGTGTCCAGATGGCTTTTGAATATCTCCAGGAAAGGAGACTCCATAACCTCTCTGGAGAAGCCAGTGTTAATGCCCATCCACTCCTACAGTATAGAAGTTCTTCCTCATGTTCAGGTGGAACTTTTTGTGTTCCAGTTTCTGCCTATTGCCTTTGGTTCTATTACTTAGCACCACTAAGATACTTACATACATTGATAAAGTCCGTTCTGAGTCTTCTCACAGCTGATAAAGCCCAGCTCCCTCAGTCTTTCCCCATAAGAGAGATGATCCAGTCCCCTCATCATCTTTGTACCCCTCTGCTGGACCTGCTCCAGGGCAGAATTTAATCTGGTACAGCTAATTATAGGCACATAGCTGCATAATGATAAACATATTTTCATGTTTTCTATTTCTGTCCCTTTCACCCAGTTCCAATCTCAACGAGCCTGCATTACAGAGACAAGTTGCTTGCAAGAGTTTTATGTAATTTTCAATTTTATTTTCTTTTAATGACAAAGCACTAGAAGTGTATTAAAACTTCATGGGGACACACACCAAAAAATCCACAATCTTTTTTTCAGAGAGACAAAGGCAAATGAGAACTCAAAAGATTACAGACTTGTGAGTCTTGTGAGTCTAACTGGATATGGAGGCTTCCACATGACTCTGTTTAAGACCTTTCTGTAATATCTTCATCTGTTTCTCACTGTCCTGGTTTCATCCTCTGTGGTGTCTCACTTACACTTGTACAAAAGGAACTCAGAGTAGAAGAGAGTCCAGCTCTCTGCATACAGGTTTCACAACAGGGGAGCTTCAACTTATTCAGTCATTCCACTAATTACCTGAGTTGATCATCTGCTCAATCTGATTCAGTCTCCACAGCAATGAGTGATGAAAACACCATAAAAGCTTGCTAATAATTATGCTTTTCTTTTTCTCATGGTCAGTATGAACTAACCTGTACACAGCCTTGCAAAATACAGATCACCATTTCTTTATGTAATAGATGAGAAAATTGCAGCAGCAAACTGTAACTGGAGAGCATCTCTGAGGAAATTAAGAACCTGAAGAGTTCTTCCAGTATTGGTAGAGGATTTGAGACCTAAATTACTGACTGATCATTGTAATTCCAAGCAGTGAAATTCTGCAAGAAGTCTGGAACTCCCTAATAATTTTGGAAACAGCCTTTAAAGACACTGTTAATTTGCTTTTTAAGTCAGCTAAACAGGAGAAGGCTTGAATAAGCAAGCTGATACTTCATTTATGCAGCCTCTCCCATTTTGAGCAGGCAAAATCCAGGGCACACCTCAAGGTGTGAGCAGCTGTGCTGTGAGCACATGCTTATGAGGGTCTGGGTGGCATGTCAGGAGAAGTGGACAAGTATTGCAAAAGCAAGTGTTTTAATTTCTCTATGAGATTTTATATAAAAAATAATGCCTGATTAAAATAGAATAGAAATGAAAATACATCTTTCCTCAGCTATTATTTTTACATAAAAGCAGCCACATTTTAAAAACAAAGTAGAAAAATCACTCAGAAGAGGCAGATTATTGCTCTGTTTTTAATGGTTTCAGTACTTACTAAAGTATTTGGAATGAATGAAGTGAATAATGGAAGTTACCTGTAACACTCTCACTTTCAGTTCTCAGTCTCTAAGAGATAAATAGTTTCAGAAACAGTATTATCAATGGGTTTTAACATTTTTGCATCCTGTAGCTTTTGAATTTTCCACCTCATTTTTCTCTCATTAAGACTCCTTATGTAGAACCTCATATGGACCCTCTCCTACATGCTGCCAGTTTCAATGTAACCTTGAGCCTTTCAACAGTCTTGAAATTTCTACCTATTGCTTCTGGCTGACACTTTTTTAAAGCTAAAAGTCTTTGAAAGTAGATGACAAATGGAAAGAGAGACAGGTGTTTGATCCAATGGAAGTTCATTTCTTTAGGAGCACAAGAAAAATAAACTGGGATTAATTCTTTTCATCTGCAGGTCTCTACACAAAGGTTATTCCTTCAGTGCGAAGTCTTTGTTACATGAGAAGCTCCTTGGGTTGTCCTGGTGTCAGCAAGGCTGGTACTGCTCCACTTCACTGGAACCTGTTAGAGCAATTCTACAGCTCCTTGAAGATTCCTCCTGGCTCCTTTCTGCAATTGGAAAAGAACTTCCTTCCCTCTCGTGGATGAAGGAGTTGTGCTTCTCTGTGGTTACTCTATCAGGGAGCTATGCTCCCAGCATGCTCTGTGCATCTTCTTCCACTGTGTTTTGCCAATGCATTTCTTTAGCAACAGAGCAATATTGCTGCTTAAAAAAACTAAACATTTTCCTACTTCCTAGAAAGTAGTTAGTGTGAAATTCAGTCAGGGATACAAAAATATTTTGAAAATATTTTGAGGTATGTGTACTATCAAACCTGAATATTACCCTTAACATTTTATATCTATGGTCCCTACAAGTCTCACTGACAAAACTGTAAGTCCTGTCTCCTGGCAGGGGAACAGATGACCAGCAATTTCAGGGCCACCCAGTCTGACTCCTGGCAGACAGAGCAGCCCTTCGATGATTTTTTCTGATAAACATCACACTCTGTGTATGTGTAATGACCTTGGTGTTTCAGGAGCAGCTTAAGGTTTGTTCTAAGGTCATAGGTTGGAAAATTGCCCTCTCCACTCACTGCTTCGAAAAATGAAATCAGATGAGAAGATCTAACAGAATCAGATCACACCAAATTAAACTAACACAATCTGTTAATCTTCCTTTGGGTTCTTCCAGCCTCCTGGAAAACAATAACGAATACTACACTTCCAGGCAAATAAGGTACCTTTATTAAGTCAGGAATGCATGAGAACATAAAATTGATACTTTAGTAATTTATTATCATCTTGGGAAACAGAAGGGAGAATCTTCAATCTCAAAACGATTCACCAGCTTCAGTTAACAGGAAAAAAACAACCTCTCTTTCTCAGAACACATCTTTTTGAGATGCCTGCAGATATGAGTGAGGCAGTGGCAAATATATCAGGCAGAGCATCCAAGCAACCACACAATTCTCATCTTTTGCTTACCTTTTAGACCTTAGTTTTGCAAGTTACATTCTGCACCACAACCTCATCATCATCATCATCAGTAAGACTGGGACCAGTTCCACAGGTCTGTGTGCCCTCTTTCCCACATGTACAAGAGGGAGTTCAATGCCATGATCATAGTGGTCAGTTGTGTTGATTTTGGTGGCGTTTTTGTTTGTTTGTTTTTGTTTATTTGTTTTTTGGGGTTTTTGTTTGTTTTTGTTTTCTTTTTCATGGGAAAGAGGGAAGAAAAGCAGATAAAGCTTGGTCTGAAAATCTAGTTCTAAAATTTTGGGCTTGGACTCATAGTCGGTACTCAGAAAAATTCTGTTATAATTTTAAAATAAAATTTTATTTGTTTGATATTTGAGCTAAAATAAAGAAAATGTGTAATGATTCAACTTAAATATAAGAAATAAATATAGTATATATTATGTATATAATGTGTAGATTATTTACATATTTTATATTTAGGTTGATGATATCATTAAATGAAAATGAAAAAATCTATTTTATATAAGCTCTACTGCTCTTCTTTAAAATATCACAAATTCAGGTCCATTTCCAATACCAAATATTACTTTTATTTGCTGGAATGTTGAGAGGTTTCATTTTGGGAACATAATAGTAACAAAAAAAGATTATTTGAATTTGTACATTTCTATCACTGTTCAATTAAATTCTGTCCTTAAATGACATAATTCAAATCTGAACTATAATTTTCAGATTTTCATGAAAACAAGTTGCTGAGTTTTACTTTTTTATAACAACAATATCTGTCTCTTGAAGTTTTATGGGTTTTTTTCCCTATATATATTTTGCAAGCTGAAAATGCTTTGTTGACTTAGAGCTGGGGATTGTTTCTATGTAGGATCCTAAATCTAAATTAATTTTCTTTCCTCATATTTGCAACATTTGAATATTGCCCTTAATCTGAAATCCCCTAAGTGATCTCAGTAATTATCCTGCCCTGGCAAAGGGATGTTCACAGTGACCCATAATTGTTTTTTCTAACTCTTGGTCTTTAACTTCTATGAACAATGTATTAGATTTCCCAGAAACAGGAAGGCACTCCAGAGAAGTAGAATAATCATGCCAATATAGATTCAACTATAAAGGTACATGTTATTTCTTAGCTCTATAAACTGTGGGCAGGGTTGTTTGTTTGGTTGGGTTTTTTTTCCCCCAAGCTCATATATACCTATTTTATGCTTTACTGCTCTGTTGGCAAATTTTAATTTATTTTTATTTCCAATGTTTTATTATGTTTGCACTCAACTGAGTTAGAGACCAGAATGGGTGATTGTTATACAGTAGTTTACTTTTAAAAGAAATAGGGCTTCTCAAGCAGCTAATACAGGAAGATGTATCACCGGCTTGAATAATTGTGACAACCATAGACGGTATCAGTGCCTGTTTGTTTGCACAATACCCTACTGCATTAAGAAAGCCATCCCAGCTGTCTTGGGCTCTGGAGTCACCCATTTCATCACTTGACACTGCAGCAGATGTTATGGATTGATAACAGACTTCACTTCATTCACTCCACATCTAAGATTACCTCTGGAAAAAAAAATCAAATACATTATAACACTCCCAGCCATTTGTTAAAAAAAAAAAAAAAAAAAAAAAAAAGGCCATCAGCAATTTATTCTCTTTCCTAAAGCATTAAATGGCTGGTTTTGGACTTTTAAAATATTTAATTTTTTTTCTTTTGCTTAACTCATTCACAGTGTTTGGTATGCATCTCAGTAGCTCCTGAAAAAGGGAGAAAGATGGAGATAGAATTAATGATTTAATTATTTGAAGACTCAGACAGGTTTTAGGATTATGAGTTGCATTCCCATTATATCAGTAGCCTTATATTTTTAGTGACTGTATGTTAATGCAGCACATTTATTACGTTCGTAGCAGAAACAGCAGATGAACCAAGCACTGCAGTTTTGGGTCTACTAGACAAGTAGTGATGTTTAGAAGTGCTCTGCCTTCCTTCTTGTAATGCTGGACATTGTATTTTATTTGAGATACAGTGGGTGAATTTGTAATTAAATACTGTAGTGTCATGCAGATAAGTGACCAGAAAATGTTTCTATGGTAGGGCAGGGGTTCCCCACACACCTTTTGAGAGTGCAGCTGATGGAAGAACTGCGTAATATACACACAGGCAATAAAATGTAGGGTATTAGCCTGCCATTACCTGCAAACTGAATCATAAGAATGATGTTATTCATGGGACCTTCTTCTCTGTCTTTGAAGGGGCCAGAGCAATGGGTGCCTTCTGTGGGACTGTGCCAGATGTGCATCCAATACTGCGTCCTGTGAAAGCTCAAGGGGTGCAAATGAAAGGGCCAAGGATTGTTTTCACTTTGCTGACTGGCAATTACATGAAGCACTTGGAATGGGAGCAGAGCCACCCTGTGTTCCCTGTACAGCTGCCCAGCAGTCCTGGGAAGCCTGGAGCAACCCTGCAGAAGATCCTAGGTCTGTCTCTCAGCAGCTGTATGGGCTCCTAGGGCAAGCAGGGTCAAGCTTGGCCCAGTCAGTGATGTGGCTGGAGATATGTGCAAGAGATGCAAGGTTTAGGATGGCATTTCACTGAATTCTAAGGGAATGTGCTGAGTTTGGTCTTGACTGACCATCAGGTGCTCACCAAGCTGCTCTATCTCTACCCCTACCAGTAGGAGAGGGAGGGAAAGTACAACAAAAAGCTTATAGATCAAGATATGGAGGGTAAGCTCACTCAGCAATTATTGTCATAGGCAAAACAGATGTGACTTAGGGAAATTAATTTAGTTTATTGCCAATTAAACAGAGCAGGATAATGAGAAATAAGAAATCCCACAAAAAAGAAAAAATCTTTTCCCCAATCCCTCCATTCTTCCAGGCTCAATTTTACTCCCAACTCTTCTACTTGCTCCCAAAAAGGGATGCAGGGGGATAGGAATGGGAATTGTCCAGTTCTTAATCCTTCACCTCTGCTGCACAATCCTCACTTGCTCTTCTCCTCTTCATTGTGATGTTCCTGACTTGAAATACTGTTCTTAGTGAACTTCGCCGATGTGGGTCCTCCACATGGGCTGCAGTTCTTCATGAAGTTCTCCAGCCATGGTCCTTTCCTGTTTCAACAAGGGTCCTCCACAGGGACACAAATCCTGCCAGAAAATCTGCTCCTGTATGTGCTCCTCTCTAGAGGTTGCAGCTCCTGCCTGGAATCTGCTAAAGTGTGCACACTCTGTAGCTGCAGCTTCCTTCAGGGCATATCCCCCTGCTCCAGTGTGGGGTCCTCTATGGGCTGCAGGTGGGTCTCAGCTCCACCATGGACCTCCATGGGCTGTTGGTACACAGCTACCTCATCATGGTCTGCACAATGAACTGCAGGGAAACCTCTGCTCTGGTGCTTGGAGCACCTCCTCTCTCTCTTTCCTTGCTGACATGTGTCTATTGGGCTGTGGCTCCCACATTTTGTTATTCTTCCTTGCCAGGTGCTGTTCCACAGCTCTTTCCTCGCTTATTAACTCCATTATCACAGAGGTGTCACCACTGTCACTGATGAGCTCAGCTTTGGCCAGCAGTGAGTCTGTCCTGGAGTTGCTGGAACTGACTTTGTCCAACACAGGAGCAGCTTCTTGTGTCACCTCACAGATGCCTATCCTGCAGCCTTCTCTAGTACTAAAACCTTGCCACATAAATCCCATGCAGGGAAATATTTTTAGAGTTTGCATTGATATTGTGTGTAATTTGGATGCTGAATTTCCATCGTCATTTTGAAATAAAACACCAGGTTTAAAATTGATTTTAAATGTCCAAATTTTTGGTGTACAGATGGTATTGACTTCTCTAGCTGAGCTGATAAATGCTACTAAATTCAAGGTGTCCAGCATTTCTGTGGAGGGTGATCCTGTTGTATAGCAGTGTCTGACTCCTCATCATTTACAGCTTGGCAAAACAAATCAGATGTTTTGAAGACCACAAGGAATCCTTGTGATGGACTCCAAAATTAAGTTTCTGCTTGTTGGAAAGCAAAAGACACATCCTTTACATAAAAACAATTTTTCTGACAATTTTCTAATTATTCCATGAAAATTGACAACACCTGGACAAACTGCTTGTGATGATGACTTTAGCATGAGCAACTTCTTCCACCACATTATTTATTTTTTAATAAAGTGCCCTATTAGCTATTACTTCTAAACTCTGTAAAAACATAATAAATAGAAGCTAGATACATGGAGTTGATTGTTTCACTGATAACTGAGAGAAAGAAGCTTACTATACAGCCTGTAATTTTCAGAGTTAGAACATGTTTAGACTTTTTTTTTGTTTTGAGAAGAAAATACTACATTGCTCAATCTAATGAGGAACCAGTAATATTTCTTAATATGAATAAGACCACACAGAATTTGTCAGGTATAAATGAAGTTTAATTTATCATATTTTTATTCATCTCTTGATTCTTATTCTCTTCAAAATCCTCAGAGCATGACTCTGCAGTGATGGAAATTTAAGCAGAACCATTTTTGTTTTGTTGTTTTTTTTACTTTTATTTCATACACATTTATACAACTACAGGAGTTGAAGCAACACATTATCACCCTGACATGTTCCAACTTGTCTCTGCTAGCACTAAAATAGCTGTTGATTGATATTATAGAAATTGGTGTTGGGTCCTCAAGAAAAGGGTGACTTCTGGATACAGGCTCTGAACATCTGCAATTCTGTTTCACACGACTGCAGAAATACATGTTCTCGTCTGATAAAAGACTTGGCAGAGAAAGGCAGGTAGATTTCTCTCCCATCTCATATATAATGAAACACTAATATAAAGTCTCAATGAAGCTTCTCAGCTGAGGAAAATACAGAAAATTTTCATTATATTAAGTCAAAACCTCCCATTCATTTTGTCTACAGTAGAAAGACACGCAACAGTAACTTACTGTAGGCAACATTTCATAAGTTAATATCTAGATCATTATTATTGTGTATGTTTCCTGGAAAGAATGTTAGATGTGTGGGGGTTTTCTATGAAATACATATTCAATTAGCTTATGAACTTCCTAATGTTATTGCTTCTATTCTGCCTATTGGCCTATTCTGGCACAGAACCTGATGAAGTCAAATCACTGAGCTCACTGTGATTATTCTCACTTACTCCAGTACTGTGGAAATTTGAATTAATCTGTGTCTCAGGCTACTTCTCTGATAGTTGTTAGGTATGAGATCATCCAGAGCTCTACCTATTTTTAGTAAAACCTTATACTGTGTAGTAAACTCTCACTGTACTGTGCAAAGTGTCCATCTGGGGGTTTATACCCTGAGCACTACAAACCATTCACCTCCCTCCCTGTTTCTCTGCAGTGTTCATAGTGTTTGCTGCTAAATAAACCACAAAGATCTTACACAAGAAAGACTGCCAATATCAACACCCCCCTGCTCAAATTTTTCTGGCCACTTGTATGTCACTTCTATTACATATCTATATGTAGGGGAAGTAGAAAGTGAAGAGGCAAACTGTTGTCAGCCAGACTGTTGAAATGAAGGTTCTTCACTTTTACAAGAGAAAATCCTAAAATTCATTTCTGAGCATTTCTGGAGTTCTAAAACTATGAGATTTATCTCTACTTGTCCATTAAATAAAACATATGAATGACTGGGAAGAGCTAAAATGAAAATGCTAGGACTATAAAAGTCTGTGTTCTCCTGTATTCTGCTTCTGATCCCCATAAGAAACAGATTGAGACTCTGCACATATGAGGATGTTCTACATTTCCACTTTAAAATTCTCAGTTCAGGAAAGTATATGTTCCAATTCATTCATTCCTCTGAGCCCTATTTAGGAGCACAAATTAAAATTTATATAGGAAGGATTAAACTGTTGTTCTTCAATGCAAGTAAAATGCCATCATGTGAGACTAGAAGATATGACAAGGTGTCCACAACTATTATGTGCTTGCCAAACAGTTCTGCATTAGACTTACAGATATACAAACCCAAATTCTTTACCATTAGAAAAAGGTATACCTCAGCTGGGACTACTTGTGCCACATTGTACCACAGGCACCAAAAGAGACACAATCTTTTATACTGGAATAAATCCATTCCCTATCATGGAGCAATTCCTGAAACATATTGGTGTCACCAAGGGGAGAATCAGGTGCCTGTAATAATGTTTGCAATAAGAAACAATTAATTTTTCACTGAAGAGGTCAGAAGAAGGCCAAAAGGGACTCCCTGATGAAAAAGAAAACAATTATGTCCCTATTTGAAGATTTAAAAAATTTTTTAGAAGGTGATCAATTTATTTTTTCTCTACAAGTTTTCAATATTTGTCATTAGTTTTATATTGGATCATCTTAGATGGAAAACAAACCAACTGTTACTAATTAGTAACATGTATTTGTCTAAGCATGCTGAATATGTGAATCCTGTTAAACTGGAAATGGTTCTTTTGTTTCTTATGACTATGACACATAAAATCAGTATTTTCTCAGTGAAAAATATTTTGCAAGAAAAAAATATTTTCTTTATGTCTTTGCATCCTACTATTTTTTCTGCCAGGATGTTCTCTGTGTGCCTTTCACATTTACCATGTGTAAGTTCCTGATGATGTTGAAAACATTGGTTTTGCTGTTTCACAGATGTGGATACTTTGCTACTGGAAGGTCTTTAAGAAGCTCTTTGTTGGGCTGTACAGTAAATTTGTGGAAAGAGCAGGACTTGAAAGAAGCTGTTCTGAGGTCCACATTAATGTCCTACATATGAGAACCTTTAACAAGTTGACTGTGCCTTTCTTTTATGTTTTTTAAAGGTGCATATGATCCTATCTGGACCTTGGTAATAAATGTACAAGATCTATATTGCATTTCAACATGCTTTCCTGTAGATAATAGATTCTAAATAAGCCATGTGTTATGATTGCCACGCATTCTTTTATCCACCTTAAAGGAACTATTGACAGCAAATTTGCAGGCTTTTTCCTTCTAATTTTTTTCTCTTGAGTTCCACAGAACAGCTGATGCAGCCCAGCACATGAGAAAAGCTGAAGATAAGAAGTGTGAGATGAAGTCAAACCTGAATAATAGAAGTGAAGCATAGCTTGTAAAGCTTGACAAAAAGCCTGTATATATTTCTAATTATATTGTCTTGCTACCTTGTCAAAGAGCTGAGAACACCTGATGTTTCTGTTGTATGGGAGTTTTTGTTTGGTTGGTTTTTTGTTTGTTTGTTTTAGCAGCAGAACATGACATTCTCAGCTCAGAAGATTCAGAAATATTAATCCAGATCTAAAGAGCAATAGAAACTTCAGCAGTAGCCTGTGGTCTGAGGTTACACAGAGGAAGGGGACCATGTCACTCATCTCCACAATCTCTCTGATGTAAATTTCATGAAAATGAGATGATTTAGCACCAGTAGTGTAGTGTGTGGTTAGGTTTTTAGCTGAATAACCAGAAATGCATGAGAAAATGGTGTGACAGAAAAAGGAGGTAAATAAGGGAAACAACAAGCAAAAAACCCTCTGGTTCTGATATTAAACAGGAAGTATGGAAGAGCTGTGTTTTAAATCTGATGTACCACTGGAATCAGCATTTTAATGAAGTGTGATTAGTTCCACAGGATGATTTGGATTTCCTAAACCATTTAAAATGAAACACATAAACTGACATTTATCCCATTTAGCCCTATATAAAATTAACTGTTCACATAAAGCTAGTTTTTAAACACCTTCTTTAATCAACAGAAAGAGGTAGCCACACTAGAGACTAATTAGGGCTAACTGTCTAATCATTGGAAGCACTGCCTTTTGGAGGAGAATGTGAAATTACATCAGAGGTAAAAAGAAACAAGGGGGTCCTCAGTCCTTGAGACCATGTAGATTCCATGAAGCATAAGAAGTACATATGAACACTAGAAACAAAAGTCACTGGCCCATGATCTTCAGTCAAAAAGCAGGGGGTATAAGAACAGTGTTTGAAGTAGTCAAATATATTGGATAGCTGTAACTGCAGAACAGCAGCACATAAAGATGCACATGTGGTTCCGTGCTTAGGTAGTATAAATCCATAGGCCAGGAGAGACGTGATGGTGAAGGTCTTGGAATATTCCTCATGAAGACACTGAGAATGATGCTGAGCCATTAGGAACTCTGTAGGCATGGCAAGAACATAATCCAGGTCCTTATTGCCATCTTAGTTATCTTTCTGTCCTTCTAACACAAGCAATTAACTTAGACACTTCCTAATTTGAATACTAAAAATTGTTCTTTGAAAAATAATAGTATATTCCATGAAATATGAATGATTTGACCAGCTTCTTAGGTGTTTTCACTCACCTTTGCATGATTAAAACAAGGAGAGAGCAGAGACCATGCACTGACGTGGAACGATCTTTATCTCCTTTGAGGCAATACGATTTCTGCTGAGCGATCAGGGCTTTCTGGGAAAATTACCTCAAGCCCACATATAAACAATATACTGGGAGCTTCAAAAACAAGTTAAAGGAGAAGCTGAAAATATGGAGAATTTGAACAGTAAAGAATGATTCTGGGCTTGATGTACTGGAAGTGCTCCCCACTATGCAGGGCAGTCACAATAGTTACTCTTGTTGAGTATCTCTCTGTTTCCATTTGTCTCCCACAGAGATTGTAAAGTCTGTGGAATGGGGAACTGCCTTTCTATTTGAATTTTCATGACCCCTAGCATATCACAACTTCATGTCCAGTGGCACATGACTGAAATGATAATCATAAGTGAAATAATGATAATCATAACTGAAATGATTTATGCAACATAAATGTGAGAATTTCCTTGTTTATGTACAAGAAAATTAATATAATTATACTTCAAGAGTTCTTGAGAAGCTCAGCTAATTGTTGTGATGGGAACTCCTTTGGAAGACTTTTGGGCAGAAGCTGGAGAAAAGAAGGGATGGGAAATACCTTGAGATAATCTTTCTCTCCAGGAATTTGGGTTCACAATAATAACTTAAGGCACTATAGAGAGGAGTTCAGGTCAGCACTATCCGAAAATTTACATTTCAGAAAGTAAACCAGTGTAGAACTTTAGCAAACTAAATAGATACTACCAAATTTTGATTTTTTGAGGAATACTACTTTGATAGAAATTAAGATATAATATATTCCTTTCATTAAAGAAAACCCCAAATCAACTGCTTTATCCAAAGACTTAGTCCCCTTATTTATACATATTCCAATGATTTTAATAAGGCAAAAAATATTCATATTTAGCTGGGTGAGATCCCTATTAGAATTCAAATCAAAGAACTAGCTGATTTTGTTTTTCTTCTTGGATTACTCTCCACAGAGTGAATTTTGTTCTGCATGCTATTCTATCAAGTAATGGCCATACATGAGTCGCCCTCCTTCAGAAATTGCTTTCACACAATGACAAATCCCAGAACATGAAAAACAGCAAGTGAAAAATCATTTAGTGTGGGCAGCATCTCTAAAAAACAGAGATAATCACAGCTAATAGTGATCACATCAGTAAATTCCTTGGCTCTGTGGGCTGGAGCTCTTAATGAGAAGTGATTGCTGCCGTATAACTTGCTTTGCAGCCTGCAGCACTCAAATCCCAAAGAGTAAATAAGGGCAACACTCAGAGAACACTCTGTAGGTGTGAGAAGGACAGTGGCTATCTGATAGCCATGACTGCACTCCTAAATCATGGGAAAATGTAGGTAGGCTGTGTGAGATAAATGAGCAAGAAAAACAGAATGCTTGAACTAAGGAATATGGTTCTTCCTGTCCATGCACTCAAACTTTGAGTTCCTATGAGAAAGAGGAATCTCTGACCATACAGAGGTTCTCTTTAAAGATTCCACTGCAAATATCACTTCTGATATTTATCAGATGCTCAGTAGCTCTTTATTACTATCATTACTTTATTATTATCATTACTACTGTGAATGAAGAATTCTTCCTCTAACATGTAGCAGAAAAAGCATTCAGAGGGATGGAAATAAAGACAAATATAAAAATAAAAACTGAGAAAAAAAATAAAACTTCAAACATTTTTCTTTCATTTTCTCCTAAAAACATCTAATGCCTGATATTTCATAAGCCTCCAGGTGCATGAGTGCATAAATTTTACCATTGTAACAGTGTACTACTTATCTAGTTACATGGCTAATTCTTCATGTACTGCAATATAAAGTGTGTTTTCTCTGGTACCAGTGTCCCAAGGGGAAATCCAATTGCATATGTAACTGTGCTTCCTCAGTATCCTTACCAGAAATCAGAATTACTTTGGAATCTCTGATCTTGCATACACCTTTGTGTGTCAGGCTCTGCACATGTAGGAGCAGCCTTCTTATCACATATCAAAGCACTTCTAGGATTTAGGATGTCCTGAGAGAAGGGACTTTTTACTGCATATCGTTTTTAAATGGTTTCAGATAAACCACTATTTCATAAATCAGAAACAACCCAATAAATTAATTTTCCATGTAGATCTACTAAGAAGTGTGAAGGGAAAAGAAACAAAAATCATAAAATAAAGTCTTTTTTTTTAATAATTAACTCTTCACTGTTTAGAAAGCAAGTGGCTAAAGGGATCATTTTTGTTAAGATAACTTATCTCAATTAGATTGAATAGCTTTTGAATTTATTTTTGGTAGAGCCCACTTATGTGTACATATGTTCCTATTTAATTAATCATTCTAAAAATGCATCAGATTTTTTCCACAAGGGTGGGCATACAGTCTGTTTAACAAATAATGCTCATTTGAGTCTATGACTCTATCAAAAAATACACAACAGACAGGGTTCTAATGACTTTGTGCATTTCTTTAACCTTTATTGGAGGTGAGAGAAGATGAATATCATGGACACTGAATTTTTCTGTTTGAAACTAATACAGTACATCTGGATTGGCAAATGTTAAATAATCAGTCTCAAGAATCTGACAAAGAGAAAAGTCTGGTCAGACTGCTCAGTTAATGGATGAAGATATCATATGTGCCCTCTATCTGAAGCATTTACACATGACATGAGATCCCCCAACATGAAACAAAATCCCTGACCCTCATTTCTGACAGCAACAGTTGATGCAAGTACTTAATATGTTGTGGAGCTGTAGTTGTGAAATCTCTCTTTCCTTATAAATATTCAGAGAGTTCTGTAAAGAGTTTTACTTCATATCCCTCAAGTCTCAAATCGCAGTTTGAGATGTGTTCTCAAAATTTCAGGGCATCTTCACATTACGAGACACTTCAAAAGTTCTCGGAATCTCAAATATTACACTTGGAAAATGTTCTTTGAGAAAATCCTGCCACAGATTAAACCAGAGATCCCATCCTCTGTTGATATAGATCAGATTAGTTGATTTTCCCCTCTTGAGGATTTGACCAAGGAACTGCATATTATTTGCATTTGATTTGGTAGGAACACACTGAAGCTCATATATTTTGGATGATTTAAGTTTCATATTAATTCTGGAAGCATATCCAATAATCTTTGCTGGATTTAATTTTCTGAGCTGTACTGAAATATCCCCATCCATGTAGTAAGTCAGATGAAAGAAAGATTGTGTTACCTGGTTTTAGAACATTGAGATGTATCTGTGGGCCTGCTCTCCTCAGTCCTTCCCCTCACTGCATAGCTTTCAAAGTGATAAATAAGAATGACCCTGAAAAAATAATGGAATTATGTTAGAATAAATGTGAACATAAACAGGACTGCTCAAGTTATGTATATTATGTTTCATGCCTGCATAGATACATGCAGAATCTATGATTTTCCTGTATTAAACCTTTACTAGATTGTCCTGGGTTTAGGATGCTCAAATCAATGCACAGTAAAAAGGTTTTACTAAGTTCATAGGATCATAGAATGGTTTGGGTTGGAAGCAACTTTAAAAATCATCTAATTCCAATCCCTTGCCATGGGCAGAATATGTTTTTGCACTTATACTCTTGTTTAAGTCACACATGCACACAAACACAGACACATACATACACATATAATTCTTGACTGACATGCCCAGATATCCAGTAAGATATATACTATGGTACCTCCACTATTATGGCATAAATCTTAGAATATACAATACATTTCAGAGCTATACAGATAGAACTTTTATTGTAAAAGTGTTTTGCTTGGCAAGAAAATAACACTTCTTATGCCACCGGCAACCGCAAATTAAACATCTAATTTTTTATATATTCATTTCAATTGGATGCAAATGAACTTCAACGAGGACTCAAAAAGGACATGAACATCAGCTGCATTGGGAATGCTCTTCAAACACAGCTTGCCCACTAAAGCTGGATGCAGCTTAATATGCATCTGCATAGGTATCCTTCTGTTTGAAAATATATGCATTTACATGGGGATTTCGACTTTTCTTCAGATCTCTTTTCAAACAACCAATATGAAAGAGAAAGAACTTTAAAAAGCTGGCTTTTCAAGTAGAATAAAACTTGGCTTGTCATGCTGCTTCTAATATGTTTTTCCTCTGTCTGACCTTTGCTCTAAATTTCTACGATGGAAGTTTTAGGGTTGTAGGACTGGGAGGTAAATGTTTGTCAGCTTCATAAGCTTTTTTGGAGAGTACCCAGCTTCAGATCCAGCTTTATAAGGAAAAAAAAAATTAAAAGGAAAAAGAAGGAAAAAAAGTAAAGAAAGAAATACTTTTCATGCCGCTTCAATTAGGCCCCTGGGTGAAGATCATACAGCTTTGAAACTGTTCCGTTTTGACAAAGTTCCAAAGTGTTATGCACATCAGGGAAAACTAGAGTTTACTGTAATGTAAACTGTTTAACATGCCCACAGAGGTCAAATCTAAATTTTCCCAAGCGTTTGGGTTTGTTTAAACATTAGAACATGGTTTGGTGTCAGTGAATAGGAAAACTTCAATGTTGTGGGTGGGAATCTACCCATCTTTCTTTGTTAAAGTTCCAAAGGCTACTGCAATAAAAATATTCATTTACCAAGGGGGCTATTGTGATAAGCATCCAAAGACATTATGCATTGGTGTGAAAGAAGCGAGCAGGAATAGACATCAGCATTGTGGGTGAAAAGAAACAAGTCTTCCTTTCTATTTTTCTTTCTTTTTTTCCTTTGTAGGAGTTCCAAAGTCCAGTTTTAAATTAAGGGTTTTTTCAGGGTGGTCTGGTTATCTGCACTCCCATATTTTTCTGTATGAATATAATAAAGCTTGAATAGCTGTGAGAGTTGCTAAGTTGAACAATAACTGTATATTTTATTTCTATTTTTCAATTATGTCCTTTAAAATCAATGTGCACTGTATTTACCTGTAGAGCCTGAATTGCACACAGAACACTGACTGCCTGATGTAAAGAAATAGAGCATTTTTAGGGCAGCATCACAAATTATGTAAATCAGGAGGGGGTCTGAGGATATGTTTGAGGGGTTTTTTCGGTTATTACAGAACCACAGGCATCTGTCACTAAGCTAATATTGCTAATTAATCATTATGTTTTGAAATGCCAAAGAGTTGGGAAGGTTCACCAATAAAACACCCTTCCGATTTGGCTGAAATGTTCTAGCCAATGTATTATATATTTAACACTCTTAGAAGATACTTGCATACTTTAGAGTAAAAACCTTGTGTTTATTTCTCTTTTATATTTTCCTGGTTTGTAACTGGGAGTTAAAATCAGTCATGTTTTCAGTTTATTATACCGAGCTCTAGGTACAGAATCACAGAATCATTAGAGTTGGAGGGAGATCATCCAGTCCAACCTCCACTGCCAAGGCAGAATCATTTGGAGCAGGTGACACAGGAACATGTCCAGGTGTGTTTGGAATGTCTCCAGAAGGGAGAGGCTATGGCTTAACAGTCTACTAGAAGTTTGTTAACTCACCTGGCCAAATTTACTTGTCTACCTTTCCTAATGGTTCTCCATATAGTGGGTGTAGAAAACTGAGGTTCTTAAGACAACTCAGAGCATTTAGGAAAACTCCCTAAAGAAATTATGTTTCCTACCAGTGTGAAAAATAACCTACATCTTTGGGAACAAGTGTAATGGATAGTTATAGTTTTATAATTCTTACTCCATTGCTCAGTAAATGCATGGAGAGCTCAAGAGCTCCGTGTTTTCAGATGGTCACCATTGTTATAAAAAGCAGACCGAAAAGCAACCAAAACCCCAGCTGCCATTGCCTAAAATAACCTCCCAATCTAAGCTGGTTTTTGGAATCTGAAGCAGAACTCTGGCATGACAGGAAAGCAGAGTAATTTTCATGTGTTCTCATAAATCCATGCATAAATTATGTCTCATGTAAAAAGTTGGAACATTAAAAATTTGTGTCCTTTTAAAATTACTTTTTTTAAAATTGATTTTATTTTTTATTACCTCATCCAGATGTCAGATTGTTGGCACCAGTGTAGTGGACTTTGTAGTCTTGTCCCCACAAAGGTCTGGCCATATTGGGTAGCTGATGTATTCCTATTCACAGACCAATTCACCTATTTACACTTCTACAGCTCTCCCTGCAATCATGGCTGTGAGATGCCAGTTCAGCACATGACAGTGAAATACTAACTCAAATAAAACTTGAATGCAGAAAAACTAGCAATATCCTATTACATTTCTTAGTGGAAGAACAGGAGAAGCACATACAGAACCTAATTTCCATGACTAGTTCAGACATGAGCAGTGTGCTTCCTACATTGGTCTGAACTCTGTCCAAAATAGTAGCACCTGAAATTCATCACCATCCAAAAAGCAGTACAGAGGTCTCTGGGAGAGAAGCTTTTTTTTCCTTTTTTTCTTTTTTTTCAATATAGGCCTTTACACCTTCAAAAGGGATCACAATTAGTACAGGTTAGTATATCTTATCCTAATTACTGAACATTGAATATTTGGTTTCCCAAGCAAGTGTTTTCCAAACCTGTATGCTTTGACAAAGTCCTTTCTCCAAAACCTCTTTTATATTTCTTTCCCTGAAACTTTCTTGAAATGAAATATGGGGATTATTTACCATAATAAAATATGATAGTTGCACATATGAATACAGGCTTTTAATTGATGGAGAGGGAGAATAAATGCTCTGCTTATGACTGCAGAATCAAGTTGCTTGCAGTCCAAAGGAAAACAGCTGGGGCAGGTTGTGGTATATGAAAGCAGAGCTCAGATGCACCTTGCACAGCTTTAATTGTAAATCAGTCTTTCCCAGAAGTGTAATGGTTACATAGGAATGTGTGGGCCTTTCTAGAAGTAACATGTTCATGCTCTCTTGATCTCATGAAAGGACAGGATTCAGATGAAAAACTGGGCATCTGTTTCTTCAGTGCAAAAGGAAATCATTTAAGCCTTTATTAGGAAATAGAAAAATAAAGATGATCGTCTCTGGAGGGCTTTATGGACATTCTTTGTTCTGTATCCATGTATCTGCTCTGTGATTCATAGCATAGATGAAGATCTTGGTCCCCATGGAAAAAGGGAGCTCTTAGATACTATCCCCTGACACTATCAAAATGCAAAAGCCAGCTGATGATGAGAATGGTATCCAGACTGGAACTCTGAGGTTTAGCCTTGAATAAAGAGCATGGATCTGACCTAGTTCCAAAATGCCTACTTTTCTTCTACTCACTTGCATATAAAATAGCCATAATATAGTACTGTCTTAAATGACTGACAAATTACATGTATTGGCTAATCAATTTTTATCAAAAGAAAAGATAAAAAGGATATTCTGACATTTTTATATATATAAACAAATGAATCACTAATGAAATATTGACAAATGCAAACCTTGACTGCCAGATTCTGCCCCCTGCTTTGAGATCTTTAGATGCAAAAAGTACAAATCAGACTCTAAGGCCATGACCATGGAGAGGTGGGGGAAAAATCTGATAGACAAGTGTTCAGAATTAAGAACTCCTGTAGGCTGAGGTTTATTATCAGTTGGATGATGCAATGAATTCATGAGCTGCACACAGTTGCAGATTTGCCAGGATGTTTCATGAAACACCAGCTTCCAAATCCTGCTATTAAAGGAGCTGCGTCTTAGTTCTTTAAATAAGGGTCTTATTTCCTCTGTAAGGTAAATTCTAGATAGTCAACTTGTCATAATACACCTACTGCAGAAAAGGAAGATTGCAGCTTCCTGCCCCTCCAGATTGCCATTCATTTTGCTCAGATGGTGCTAAGACAAGCAATTGCCTCTTACCCAGTAAGTGGGAATATACTCTAATGACTCAAACAAGGAAGTGTAGATGACTCAAAGACATTTTGTAGAGCCCTATTCAAGGCTGACTTGATGCTTACCTTTAGGCACATGTCCCTGAGTCCCAAACTTATGTGTTCTTGCATAAACATATCAACTTTCGTTAAAGAAATATCTTGTTCTGCAGGTTGGGAAAAGACAGAAGGCCTGACCACATGAGTTATATAGAGCCAGTACATGAAAATAACCTAGATATGCAGAGATGTTGGAGGCCTGGAGAAGAAAGAGTTGCCTCAGGCATGATGAGTACAGCACAGTCTGTTTGAGATAGCTGACTTAGACCTTGTAGTACCATGGAATTCCAGAAGACATGGTGCTTGTGTCCCTAAAGGTCCCAGTTTGGTACAGAATGCAATATTCATGTGTAAAAAACAAGTGTTTGGAGATTCAGAAAACTGGGTATGAGGAAAAATTTGGCATCTTCAAGGGTTGAAAGGGATGATGTCTTTTAAGAGAGAAACATCCACTCCCTACACTTATTTCATGGGAATAGGACTTATTTCCATTAAATTCACGAGTACTATAAGCTGTTCTGCAAATATATTTTCATTTAAATCATTATTTAGAAGGAGAAATCTTTAGCATTATTATACCTTGAACAGAGGCCAGCTCCGTGGCACGGGCTGTAAGTTCCACCACATGATGTTGCAACACTGAGTTAAACAGAAATGGTGATTTCCACCTGTCTCCATAGTCTACTGGATTTTCCATGTCTTAGAAGAATGTTAGACAATGTCATAACTCTACCAAGAAGTCATGCCGGAAAGTTTGGATGAAGAAGAGTATGTCTTATCTGGGAAGCTCGAATTGACCTCAGGAATATCTAGGAAGATTAAATCTTGCTCTCACTAAGTCTGATGGTGAAATGCTGACCTTCATGACTGAGCAAAGCCTAGTATCTAGTCCCTTCATAGAAAGAGTGAACTGCTCTTGTTACAGCCTTGATTCTATAATGAACTTCAGGAGCTTCTTAGATTACTTTTTCTCTCAGGAACAAAAAAATTAGAAAATAATTAAATAGATTAAATAAAAAATAGCAAAACATCTCTTATTCACACAAGCCCCATTATGCATTACCAAGTTTTGGGGTCACACCTTCCAGATACTTTATTGATACTTTTATCATTTAGGATCTCTGGTCCGTTCTCTTTCTGTCCAGTGTGCTGTAATGGTTTTAAAGAATGAGAATATTTTCCCAGTTTCTCTTTTCAAGCCCATGATAACCAAGTGCCTCCAGGGTATGCCTAACTTACCTGAGATTTAACTCCTTTGACTGTACAGAAGGCCTACAGCAGGTGCATTCAATTAGATGGGTTGAATTAGTAAATGAACAAATTTAATCTTTTTTAATACAAGTCACCATGTCTTTAGCTCTCCTCTCTGATTTAATATATCATCTGTAAAAACTATTCATTAATACAGAGATTTTCATTTCTGACCTCCAGATGTCACACAAATAGAAGTTGTGATGACATTCCTCATTTTGTGCTGTTGACACTGCTAGCAGATGCTTTTCTCTTGGTTGGATTAGAACAACTTATATGTAAATAAGGAACTGAAGAAGATTTGCATGTTACAACTGAAAATGAACCCTGTTATTCTTATCACATTCATCTTCCTCCTAGCTACCCTCTTGTGGTATCATGGCCTCCTGCATTGATGAATACTGCAAGAGCAGAGGGGTAGGTATTGAGGGTGTATGTTTGGCTTTTCTGAGGTCAGTGACTGTTTTGACAACAACTTCAGTAGATCCAGAGTAATTTTGTGGAATAACTTGGCATCAGTCTTACATATGTTTACAAACTAATACATGATGCCTCCCACTCAGAGTCCAATTAAGGTTGATTCTATATAATAGTACAACCCCTTCCATTGCACATCATCAAGGTCCTATAAGCATAGATAGTTGTTACTCTGGTTGGCAAGGGCATGGGGAAGACTTTGCAGAGGTCAAAGGGGAAATTAAACAAATAATCCTAGAAATTTATGTCTCTGAATATAAGGAAAGGATTTTTAAATCATCATTTTTCCTTTCATCCATGACAGCATGAATGAAACCAATAGAAATCTTTCTTTTTATTATATGTACATAAGTAATAACTCCAGTATAAAAAACATGGTGAGGAGAACTGGAGCCATTACAATTACTACCTGTTTACCTTTTGCATTTCTTGACTCAAAAATCAAGGACCTCAAGATTCCGTTTTCTTCCTTCATTAAAAAGTAAGGAAAAACTTTGGAAGTTTTGTCTGTTTGAGTTTTATTTTTTTTCCTTTCAGTTAAAGCTCTGCTTAATTAAAAGCTACAGACTTTAGCCCACCACTTATAGTATGTAAAACCAATGCAAGTTTACTGTGTGATGTTGACAATATTCATTAGAAAACAAAGGAGACTCATTCTGTAGAGATATGGTGATATTGCCATGAGTAAACCATGCATGGAAATTACCAAATTTGGATATTAAAAAAACAACAGCTCTCAAAAGAAGGGAAATTAATTTCTGCTATTTTCACAAGATGAAAAAAAACCCACCCTAAAATGTGAGGAAAGTTAATCTCACATGGCATGTTTCCCATTGTCCATAGTGTCAATTCCTCTGATCTTTTTTTTTCTCCAGTTACCAGATTCAATAGCAACAGGGGCAGCACATGCCACTCTGTCAACAACAGATTTGAGAAGAATAATGTACATCACTAAAGACACATACAGCAAAATACAGAGCCATACATGCAGTAGTGTCCCAACAAATACAAGGAAGGCAGAATATTCAAATTCCAATTCACCATGCCATGAAGAATATAAAATAATAGTTTTAATTTCTTTTCCTGATTTGGAAGGAACAATGAGTAGTATTTGCTACAAAAGTATCATCAAAAATAACATCTCTATGTAAAAGGAAGCATGGGAAAATGAATTGTTTCAATTACATAAATCTACACCTCTAAATTTCAAAATTATTCACTGTATTATTTTTCAAAAACATGACTAATTATGTCATATGTTTATCAGGTGATTATGTTCTTTAAAAACCCTCATAAACCATGGTTATGCATTATCATTGAGACACTAAAAAGAGAGAGATAAACAGGGAGATTCGTCTAGGAATCATACTTGAACTAATAACAGAACCTGCCTATCTGAAATCTTTATCCTGACTTTTTTCCCCTCCAGTGGAAGCTACAGGATTATCATCAGCTCTGTTAACAGGAAAATAATTTTTTGTTTATTCTCTTTTCTGCTGTTTTACCTAGGAGAACTTGGGAGTCTTGGAAACTGCTTCAGGAAACTCATGCCATCTGATCTTATTTCATGTGTTCCCTCATATGAGCTGGAACAAAGGAATGGGCTGGATGGAATTAAAGAGTGGAGTGTGTGTGTGCATGTGTGTGGTGCATGTGTGCCCGTGTGCCTGTGTGTATAAAGAAGTGGTGATCAGACGTTACTGATAAGAGAAGCCAGTGGTGCTTCTGGGTGATGTGTGTATTCAACTCCAGGCTGACTCCTCTTATGCTAATACAGCCAATTTCCTCTTTTATTTCATTTCTGGAGCCTGAATCTGTGATCTCTGATAAGGTTCCCAAGGATACCGCCTTCACTCACAAATGGGCAGGCAAAGGGGGGGTAGGTGACAGAGACGTGTAACTCGCAGAGAGCACCAGTGGATGAATAATTTAAAACTCCACCCGGAGATTTGAGGCAAAATGGAGAGATAAGAGACACCACAGGGTCTTCTCTGTTTATTCAGAGCTTCATCTTCCAATGACAGGTGACCTCCGAGGTCAAGGGCATTATGGGAAATGGAGCCAACAGTGGGAAAAGGTACCACATCCCAGAAGGAAGTCATGATTCACTTGGTGTCAAATGAAAAATTGATCCTTTTCCTCCCTCTTTGAGATTTTTCTCTCTCCTAGTTTTCACAGGGAAACTTTGGGCCCAAGGCTGGCACAAGTTTGAACAGTGAGAGCAGATCCAGAGCAAAATGGCTGGTAGAGATGTGATTGCACCAGTGTGAAACTGGTGCAAGATAAGGATCAGGACCTTTGTCTGAGCAGCGTGCTGTCTGTGTCTGTACACAGGGAGTCTGCTTTGCTAGCACTTTTATCAAATCAGATATGTACAAAGGCACTACCTCAGAAACATCACAGGTTCCATTCACCTCAGGTAAATTGTTGTTTTTCACTAGAGCAACCTTCATTTGTATCCACTCAGAATCTGCCTTCTTGTTTTTAAACAAAACACTCCCTCCTAACAGTTTTAAACCTTAATTTCATTTATTTTATCTTGGCCTGAAAGTATTTACTGTCATGGTTTTACCCACTATTTGGTAAAGCTGAAACAGCTGAAAAATTCTCAAGAAACACCTGATTGTCCTTGGGCCTTATGCTAAAAAGACACAGTCTCAAACTCTGGCTCTTGTTGTTGCCTCTTTCATTTGAGAAATCCTGATCTGGATGCCTCCTTTACAATAGGAAAAAATCTGAAACTTCTCACTTTGGTCATATTTATATTGTTAGCTTTAGAATCTTACAAATTCTGACAGTAAGAAGTATCCCTAGAAGAGTTCTGCTCTACATTATCAAAACCTTCTGCTCAGTCGTTCCTATTTGTTTCAATGTAATGCAGCCATGACCTCTAGAGAAAAAAAAAAAAAAAAAAGGCAAAGTCAAACGTTTCTCAGTGCTGGTTTACATTTCCCTGCCTCTTAAACTGCTGTTTCTGCTTTCCTCTGTTTGAATGTTACCCATGTTTTCATTCCTGTGCAAGCACATACCTTTTATCTTTTTAGATAAATGTGAAAACATACAAAGGTCACTGTCCGGTGAGAGTTAAGGATTTGCGTGACTGCCACCCGCGTGTACCACGTATGCGCTTCCCTTCCAACTCCCCCACTCCCACTGCGAGCCGGCCCCACCTCAGAAATGTTTCTTGTAGGCTTTTGGAACTGTTTGGGCAAGTCCTGAGACTGACTCACATCACACCTCGCTTACTAGTTAACCAACCCAGGCAGAGAGCACCATGCTGGGCGGCAGCAACCTGCCTGGACTCCTGGTGTGGCTCACACCCAGCCATCTTGCCCACTCCTTTTCATGTCCTTGTTTTCATACTCATACCCTGATGAAACAAAATGTGCTCATGAGCCTAAACTTGAACATCTCACCCACAACACCCACACCACTGGGAGGGCTTGAAAGCATGAGGTGAGCCATAGAACCCTGCTGATATTTACGTTCATGGCAGATGTTTGCCATGAGGGTCCTCTTGGGCTCCTCCAGCTCAGCCAAGGACAGCTTTTACCTCCAATGTACCAGTTTGACTAGATGCATTTCTCCCAGTCTGAAGATGGTGCTGAACTGGGGCAAATGAGATGGGAATCAGCCCTCCTGGCCTCACAAGGGTGTTTCTCCCTAGGTATGAGTAATGGTGGTGGGTAAACAAAATATTCTCCTTCATGTTGCAAGTGAGAATAGGGAGGTGAGGGATGCAGATACTGACTTCATTTTAAATCATTGCACCCACTGAGGAATGGAGTTTTGCTCCAGATGGCAGGATAGTATCACTGAGATTAAATAGTCAAATATTACAATGGTCATCTAAGAGTACAATTTCATGTCTCAAAACCAAAGTATGTGTTAGTACATGTACATACTTACATATTGTCAAAGTCCAGAGTATTTCAACACATTATACCTAATTAAAGTAGAAATGTGTCCATATCCACATTATGTCTAAAGCGAATGTGTCCTACTTCCATGGGAGTCATAACCATAAAACCTGTGTTGGACTTTACTGCTTAAACAATTTCTCTCAAAGGCAGAGTAGGGTTTCCACTTTTCTTTGGAGATGTAGTTATAGTTCATGCTCCAAAATGCACTTCTCTTTTCATAGAAGAAGAAAGCAATTAGAGAAAATGCACAATGTGAGAGGTACTGGTGGTACTGGTTCAGTTCCTTCTTCTGTATGAGAAGGTTCAAGCACACACATATAGATTATTTTGTCTAGGTTAAATGTTTGGAAAAAAATTAAAGATTTCCTTCAAAGAGAAGAGGAAATACATTTTTGTCCCATTAGTTATTTACCAAAAAATAATGCATCTCTAGCTGCTGAAGCAGGACTCAGAACTTATGAAATCTCCTCAAAAAAGTGTCCTGATGACTCTGCAGCTCCTCAATTATTTCTTATGCAGGAGAGCCATCTCAAAAGGAGTCTAAATTGATGGAACTTTTAGACTGCAGGTTAAATAACTTCTGAGAGAGGGATTATATGAAAAGTCTACTAAGAAAAGTCAAGCATTTCTTGCTATGAACTTAATTTCTGGGAAGTCTTATGACAACAAAAGGATGATGACAACATATTTTTTTAGCAATGTGATGGCCAATGCCACGTTTTGCATGTTTGTTCTAATGATGGTAAAAGAACACTTAAAATGTTATATTTCCTGGAGAAAAGACAAGGAAAATCTTTAGATGGCAGATCCTTACAGGACCAAGACATGAACTATAGAGGTGTTAAACACTGACATAAATGCAAAATTTACTTTGAAGGACAGAAAATACAACTCTGAGTTTGATGAAACAAAAGTTGCCATTGATTCATAATGGTACTAACATTTTTTTCAGTCTCTTTTTTTTTCTAGTTTTGATGATAAAATCCTCTCTAGTAAGGGTGCTTCAGTTTTGAAGATGTGATTTGCTAGATATGAAATAGTAACAGCTCCTCAAAATGAAAGATAGTCTCTATCAGTTTTGGGCAGAAAAGTGCAGTGATGTGATGTTACAGAATCTTGAATCAAATCTGAAATGCTGCATTGACAGTAACATTCTCTGTATTTGGGGGGGGAAAAAAGAAGCATTTATGACAATGGTCTTTCTTAACTGTTCACAAATCAAAAGAAAATGAAAAGAAATTAAGTGGAAAATCTAACAGTTTTTACACTAATCTAAGAGTTTTTTCCAATGAACTGACCTCTATCTCCCTTTATTCCACTCCAACCTGATACTGATTGAATTAGCTTATTAAAATTTTAAAAAGGAAAAAAAGTGCAATCATGCTGTTTAGAATCTGTCATTTACAATTTCCTCATTATGCACACACTCTAAACTTTAGAAAAATGTATTCTGAGTCTATTCAGAGTAATTGCCAATGGGGAAAAAAATGTTCCAGATGTTATTCAGTCCTGTTTGTTTTAGCACACTGCAGTGCAGATTGCTGTGGGACTTCCATTGCTGAATGAAAGGGTGGATCAACCAGATAGAATGAAAAATGGAACTGAAGGAAATACAGAAAGAGTATGACCTTTGGGTTTGGGGTTTTTTTGGGGGGGGTTATCTCTTCCTTTCTTTTAAAAATCACCAAATATCCCCTCTTCCAGATTATGGCTAGTACAGGAAATTAAAGTGTGAAGAGACTGGATATAAGACTGGACTTGATTCATTGAGATGATTCGTAGTTGTGTAATAAGTGTTGATGGTTAAATCATGGACCCATTAAAATCAATGTCAGGCTCAGGGATTTACTCGAGTGTTACAGTTTTCTGTCTCTGACAGTCATACTTTCCATTTCATAAAAGAAAAGGGCTGTAGGTATTAAATAATAGAAAGATGACTGTGCATCCACTTTACTATGCAGCAGGTAGGAGTAGGGCTCCTGAACCCCATAGGCATCCTCGAGTCAGAAGACAAACTCAGCTTTTACTGTTGAAAAGACCTTTGAGTCATTCAGAATCGGCTCACTGAGTGGTGAAGGCAATTTATAAAATGAAGGGCCCCAAAAGGAGCATAAAAATGAAGTAAAAGTTATACCACATAATAGTGGTTCCTTTTGAGTGCCTCTCCCACAGAAGGAACAGTAGCAGGAAAAAATGTTAAATTCTTTCCTTTACATCAGTTCTACACTGAGCTAATACCATCCAGTTTGGTACAGCTACTCCTGATTTAAGATGGGGTAAATGAAAGCAAAGTCAGACCCCAAAAGAATATAATATAGACCACCTGTTTGGAGAGAACAACTGGGTTAAGAAATTACTTATATACTGTACATATAAGAAGCATGTGAAAAGGGCATGGTGAGAGTAACAAAAGCCTTCAATTATCCAGGCCTAGACTGGATTACATTAAGTGGAGGAAATAAGGTTGGCAGTATGTTTGTGGATCTGGGACAGGATTGCTTCCTAATTCAATATGTGCCACGACCAACCAGGAAGGAAACCATATTAAAGTTGTGATTAAGCACTGAAGGGCCATGATTGAATATCTTCCCTCCCCTTCAGAAGTAGGAGACACACAAAGATCATAAGCTCAAAAGCTCAAGAACAAACTAAACTGAGAAGCTGGGGTTAGGAAAAATGACCCAGTTGCTGAATTTGGGGAGATTAATATAGGAAATACTTGCTGAATACTGGTTTGTTAAACATGCATGTTTGACTTCTGTTGTCAAGGTGATTACATGCCTTGGTACCACTAAAAACAACCCACTGTAAACTCAGAGACTGTGGCAAAATCCCCAGTTTGTTTATAATGAAGTAAAATCCATAAAAAATGCTGAAAACCAAAATAAAACAAACAAAGCCTCATTGACACTCAACAGCTTTATAGGGGTAGCTGTACTAACAACACTTTAGTTATGTGAACACTGCTTATATTGGCAAAATCCACTTTTTGCTGGAATGGCTTGTATTGGCTCACCAAGGGCAATGAGTTGGGAAAGGAAAAACAGTTTTGCTGGTTTAACATCTACCATGGAACAGGGACTCACCTCCCTTAACTTTATCTAACTGTTGTTTGGTCCCAGCTAGGCATCTTGGACACTCTGTAGTCAACAGAGATAGGTATTTCCAGAATAGGGTAATTCCCTCTTTTATTTTATACCAACTTTATGATGGGTTCAGCTTCCTCTAGGGTTTCTGCTTTTCTTCACTGACCTCAGGAACACTGATGACCAAAATTAAGTGTGTTGTCTCCTACCATCAAGCTTTTCAGATAACTCTGCTGTGCAAGGCTTTTAAAGGTACCCAAATTACTTGTGAATAAGCAGCTGTGACAACACAGATCGGGTCCTACAAGTAGTAGGATTATATGACTGTGGTTAGTTCCTGGGCCAGTTAACCTGTTCCTCCGGTGGCATTTCATGATAATGTGTTTCCACTGCTTTGGGGTCCTGAGCTGACTCCAGTGTTCATTATGAAATCTCTGCAGAGTGCTCCTCATCGCGGTCAGATCCTTCCAGCAGATAAACACCTGAACAGCAGCAATGGAAATCACATCTGTGAACAACACACTGTGAGGGTTTTTGTGAGGGCCTGGCTAAAGTTGCTGCTGGAATCCTGGTTCAAATTCAACTGCCCAGGAGATCAGGTTCTGAGATGAGATCTCCCTTCAGGAGTCTGTCCCACCATGTGAGGTGGGAATAAGCCAGCCTTAGGGACAGTAGGAACACCAGGTAAACCCATGCCTCAGACTCACCTCCTCCCTTATAGACCCTTACTGCTTGGATTGGTAAAAAAGTACATGGAGTGAGTTGAAAGAACTGGACTGTGGACATCATATTGTGGTTTTGACAGGACTGTTCCATTTGGATAAATAAACAAGGAATATAGCTTTTTTCCAGTGGTTTTGTTTTATGAGTAATTGTATCCTGGCCAAATTTTAATTTGAAAAGCTGCCTAATTTCCTTTCAAACTAGAATTCCAATAGGATAAGGTGACAAAGTTTCCAAAGGCTCTTAGAGGATTAAGAGGCATAGTTTGTTTTAAATTCAAGTCCAGGAGCAGAGTACACCTCAGTCTCCAATATGCTTTTAAACCCTTTTCCCAGTGTAGTTCCTTTCTTGTGTTATGTTATCCAGGGTTGTACACCATCGTTTTCCATACCACAGAGGCTTCATTAGTGAAGTTCTTTCTAATTGTCTGAATTCTCTGAGAACCACTGCTTATTCTTATAGTCATCGTGGCCCTTCTGCACATTGAGGCCTCAGACAAAAAAAGGGGCAAGTACTGAGATGATTAAGCTTCTCCTAAGGCAAACCAGCATCATTATGATAACATTGCTTTCAAAGTAAGATAATGATTTCTGTCCCATCTGCAGCCCACATATTAGTGTTGATTTCCTTCTTTTCCTTTGGTTCCCAGATTTCACAAGGATAATAAAGTGGCAAATTGGGACTATGAAAGATAGATGGGCGTGGAGGTAGTGAAGGGAGGAAGGATTAACAAAATGTCAGTACACAGAAGTGAAGAGTCATAAAAACTTGCCAAAGAAGGCCAGAAGTAGTAGATGGAATTGAAGAACTAAAGAAAGAAAAGTAATAATTAAAAGAGGCAGATAATTTGAAAATGAGTCAGTAAGATTGCTAATAGACAAGTGTGGGAGAATCTGTGACAAATGAGCTTGGCTTTTGGCAAGAGCTTCAATTAATTCTCTCCAGCAAAAAAAACATTAAAATCAGATATCTGAGACTATCACACTGCTCTTTAAAGAGTAGTAGCCATTTGTCCATTTATTAAACACTTGTTGATTGAACATCTGGATTCAGTGCATGAACAACTAGATAAAATATGGTAGTTTTTGTTTTAAAGGAAGTTAAATTACATCATCCTATAGTTCTTTCTACTCTAAAATCTTTGTTTCTCTGAATCTGAAGATTTTAGAGACAGATGCACTCATTAAACATCGGTTGCTTAACCTGTTTAACATAACTTCATCTTCAGTCTGGAAAACTGAATTGGTAACAACAGATTTCATTTAAGTGCTTGATCACCTTTGTGAATTAAGTTGTAGATACTGTGATTTAAAACTGAAGTGTGATCAAAGGCTTAGAAAGGAACATTTTACAGGAAGAAATTGTTGTGTACATTCAGACTTGGCATTTTAAGTAGTCTCTGGTGTCAGGGAGAACTTTAGGGGGTGTGTATATGTGTAATACAAAATATAAATTACTAGAAGCAGCAGAATCAATATGCAGCATGTTGATGTTCCAGGGCCTGCCCTATGTTGTCTTCCTGATGGGGAATTCAAGAGGAAAAAAAAAAAAGAAAATTAGATTTTTCATTCCTTTATTTCCTTCTGCCTAAAGAAACAAACATTGTTTACGTGTTTTAGGAAACTTGACATTGTACTTCCACATGGAGATATCAACACAAAGTCTTCTGAAAATGCTAAAGACAGAAGAATGGCTAAGAATTATTAACGCTGTAAAAGCCCTCTGAGATCACTGAGTCCAATCATTAACCCAACACTGCCAGATCCACCACTTCCCCATGTCCCTAAGCATCACATCCACATGGTTTTTGAACACTTACATGGATGGTGATTCTACCCTTCCCCTTACAACTGAATGTCAGCACAGAGGATTTACATTGCTGCTCCAGGAATCCTGTTATCTGTGGCATATCCAAAGTACAAAGTGAAGCCTCTGATGCTTGGTCTAGTACCATAAAATCCACACAGCACTTTCCATCCAACATACATACTCATACATGCCTCCATATACATAAGTGCTTTAGGTCAAACAATAATCTTGAAATTATGCAAGAACAATATTTAATAGTTGGAACACAGCCAAGCCAAAAATAATGCACCTTCATTCCCATTCTATTCACTTTTTATTGTCCCCACCCAGGTTTTACCATCAGAATGTCAAGCATTGCAGAAAACAATATATATAAATATATATTAGATCTTAAAACCCTTAGGATTGGGTGATGAATTGGGATTTGGGCACATGCTTGTATGCTCAATTTTGTTTCATTTTACATGCCTTTTTACTTCTTTACAGCTGTATTTTTTTCAGTAGTTTCAAATGTAACTCACAATGAACTGACATTTTTTTCCAACTGCACCATATCAGAAGTCATCAACAGCTAATACAAGATTATATTATTTGTGACTTACCTTTATACTTACAACAAGAACCACAAGTATGAGAGACTTGTGATTTTTTAATTTATTTTAATAGAAATTGAAATTTCCACCTTTTTGTGTACTTTTGTAAACCAGGACTCACAAAAGAATTTGATAAGGTTAGCAAGACTGGAATAGAGTTGTGCTGAGGTCTATACCTTTGTTTTTCTGGGTGTTTATTTTCATCACAGTTAATGTACATGGAGTTACATGACTTGATTTTCCTCTGAAGGCCAAAAAAAGATTAGTCTAAAATTTAAACACAAATTCATTTCATGTATCAAAATAAACAGGGATGCAAAGTGAAAATTACTAGATTCCCCTATTCTCAGTCCTTACTGTTGTGAGAGGAAACTAATCTTATCTGTTTGACTGATCTAGGACTCAAATGATGCAAATGAAGATGTGCTGTACCTGGCACTAATCCAAACTCTTTAAAAAGTATTTTAAGACCTAGGGACAAACCAACACTTACTTCTGGTCTTTTCGGGGGAAGGGGGGGAGGGGGGGAGAGGGAGGAACAAAAACAAAACAAAAACAAAAACAACCACCAAAAAAAATGAAACAAAACAAACAAACAAAAAAACAAAACGGAAAGGAGGCAAAAAACAACTCTAGATTCTACACCAATGTAGGATGTACATAACTACCTACAATATTTACAAAATTTCTTGCAAAATGACATTTTTGTACATCCATGAATGATACAAATTCGATATTGATTTGATTACATCAATGAAATTTAAAATTTATTGTCTGGTTGAACTATGGCAGTATTAGCAGACGTGACAAAATACAGATCATACTTATATCCTTCTAATTGCATGTAGTCCTGTTTAAATTCCTCTAGGGAATTTTGGTAATGGTGTTAGTCATAAGGAGAAACTACCCCAGAGGTTATTCAAAATACTTGGTTTACCATGTTGCAGCTAGTATTGACCTGGTATTTTTAAAGCCTGTAGTTTATCAGCCCAATCTCCCTTTCTATCAGTTGATCTATAGAACACATTTAGGCTATTTCTCATATTGAGTGCAGTTTCTTAAATTTCTTTCATTTTCAATTGTGCAATGTATGTGTAATTAACGTGCTGCCTGTAAGTCATTCTTGATCTCACCCTTTGCCCACAGGCAGGCAAATGATTGCCATAAACCATTCTGTTTTGGTATGGGCAGATGGGCACATGAAACTTTTCATTAGAGAAGTCAAGGGAAGACGCACCTGGTCTGAAGAGAAAACAAAGAAATATTTGGGATAGACTGTTGAGCATCCCATAGTCTCTGACTTTTTTCCCAAATAAATTCTGTGTCCGCACAAAGTCCTTTTATGGTTTCTGAAAAATTTTGACAAAGGATAAACCTTATTGACCACAGCAAATATAGGTAGTATTGGACTCAGAGGTTCTTAGTTTTTCTCCTTTTCAGCAGAATAGTTTTCCCCATTCCTTTAGCAGTGTTTAATATTATTTTGGGGAGGAACATTAAACATCTAAATTTTTTTTCTCAAGAACAAACCAATGCAAACACACCTGACTCTGAATACCAAAATGGGTGGACTGGATGTGTATCAAACTCAAACCTCTCAAACCAGGAATAGCTGAGAACTAAAATGTTTTCAAAATACTTAAACTACCATAATTTCTCACAGAGATTAAGTGTTTAGAAAACCATCATAAAGGCCTTGAAATATATCTGCAACAATATGCTAATTTGGATTATTTTACCCAGAATATAAGGGGTTTTTTTATCCCTAGCATAGAGTGTATTGTCAAGTTGGATGTGCTCTTACTTCTCAGAGCTGTGAAGAGATCTCTCCATATCACCAAAGGTTTAGACCCAGAAATACATCTAACTTAAGGCATTTAGCTGAAGTGCCTGAATTAGCAGGTGTCCCTAATAGCCTCCAGGGAAACCGACACACCTTAAGATTGTTAAGATTTTAGAGAGAGTTTGCTTTCTTCTGCAGGTGTTTATGGTTATTATTTCAGTTTTTTTCTCAGACACTGCAAAACTGGGTACCTCTACCAGAAATAGGACCTAAACCCTGGCTAAAATTTCTGTTTTGACAACTTCTCATATTATAAAACCCTCACCCATTCCAAGTGCATGATTATGAGGTAAATGCAGCTCCTAAATATCTGAAGATGCATCATTTGGGAAGATATTATGATGGCAGTGCTGCTAAAATCAAATGAGCTTCCCAGTCCATATGGCATCCAGGGTCAAATTCATGAGCAAAACAATTCCATCTTAACTGATCTGGATGTTTCACAGCTGCTCTGCCTTCTTGTCACAAAGCAAGTATAGTGCACCAGTAAATCTGATGCCGAATGTAAATCTTATAAATATGGCATAGACCAGAGGGTCAAATTCATCCCTGATTGAGATGCATTAACTTTATTCACTGTCTTGTGTCACTTTTTTAATAACTTTAAAGTGGTGTCAGCTTTGTTTAGAGTGTATAATGATAGGAAAATGGTATGAAATATGGTGATCAATGAGATTTATAGGTGGCCTATACTCACATATTAGTAGCAAGAGAGAAATCAAACTGCTAATGCCTAAGTATTTTCTCCAGGTAGTAACCTCCTGTTCATAATTTGGTCACTTACACTTTGCAAAACACATCACAGTGAGAGACTCTATCCAGCACACTCGTGATTTAGCCATAACTTTCAATTATCACACTGTAAGCTGCTCCCCTCTTCCTTCGTGTTGGGCTTTTTCTATCCCTACAATGGGAAATATTTTTTTTCCCTGTTTCTATTTGTGTTCCTTTTTCTAAGTGGAGATTTGTTTAATAATGGGCAAGGACTTGGATTCTTCATAAAATCACTGAAATATATTAATCACTTCACTTTTGTCTGTGGAAGGGGAGGCAGAAAAGGGAGAAAGCTTTGTATGAAAATTATTAAATTGGGATTGTTTGAACTCATTATTGGAATTATCGAGCTTTCTGTTCACTTGAAAGAAAAGTTCAGATCAATTATACACACTCACTACATGTTCTTATTTTTCTAATAGCCTAAAGATAGAAGTAAGATTTCTTGCATACAATTGCAGTCAAGGCATAAAAGACACATTTTATTTCTACAGCAGAAGAGAGCAGAAGGAACAAGACTGATTGCCATATCTTAGTTTTTCCATAGAAGAGTAAAAGGTCAAAATCTGCTATCCAGCCCTATGCAGATGCCCAGTTCAAGCCCAGAACAATTTTCGTCTCTCTTAAACCCTTGAAAGGAAGTGTATGTGCTCTGGAAGTCTTGTACCAGGGTGCGATGTGTTTTCTGTGATATGGTGCAAGGAAGGTTTTTCCATCCATATGCAGTAGCCCATGGTACCACTGGATGGCAATGGTTACATTTGTCACTAGCACTTTTAACTTCAGTCACTGTGATCTTCTGTACAAAGAACTGCAGCATTGAGGACCTGGTTTTCTTCCAGAAAAGCTATTGAGAACTTTTCCATTGCTGTCTGCCAGAGAAAGATTAGACTTAATATCTTTTAAAGAATGGATAAGTACTGCCCAGTTTTCTCTCATGTTCGTACTCTTAGCAATGTAGGCAGAGACCCTCACAGAATGGATTTTAGGTTTCTGAGACACAGCAGCTTCCAGACCATACATGAGGTAGAACAGACTTTGGGCTATTCTAACATTGTGAGAGGGCAGGAGAGAAGACCTTGTGTGTCACTGTCATCTCCTTGCATGCCTCACCTGGCACACGTCAAGACTCTGTACCAGAGAGTCATGGAATGGTTTGGACTGGAAAGAACCTTAAAGGTCATCTAGTTCCAACATCCCCTGCCATAGGCAGGGACACCTTCCACTAGAGCAGACCTGTGAAGTATTTGATTGTGCTGGTCTATGTCAGCAGCAGCAACCTTCCTTCCCCACTACAGGAATTTGCTGGTGTCTTCTGCTCATCTCACATAAGTAGCACAAGGGAGAATAGCTGTATTCAACAACTTGCTCTACAGCCTATATAGAAAATAACTACAAACATCTTCCTTTTTATTAGTCTTCTTTTGCTGTTCAAATATGTGGACTTATCAGTTCTACAGCAGTTGTGTATATGCTCCTAGGACATGAAAATTTTCAATGGTTTATTCATTTTTCTTCTGACCTGTGCGGTGATAGTCAATATGTTTGCAAACCCAAGTGCTCAGTTTTGCATCAAGCAGGAAGACTGTGCAACCTCTGTCATATACAGACCTTTAATTTATTGAGTTTTTACCTTTGCGCAACTGGAAAGCAGAGGATCTGCAGACTACAAGTGCAGAGGTGGAGATGCTCATACCTGTTTCATGCAGCACTGGTAGGAACTCAACTAACATCTGTTCTTGAAAACCTCAGCATCCCATATTTATGACTGAGGTTTGAATTGCTTATTTGCAGTTATGTCTAATCACAGAAGGTGCTCGGATATTTGTATTTCTAATCCAGAAAGTTTGGTGTTATTTGTCATTCCAAATAGAAATCATCCAAACAGAATTGATCAAATAACAATCAATTACACATCTTATTTTGTTGTGTTGGTGTTTTATCTATTCTGTTGTTAATTAGAGAGAATATGATCTATGGGTTTAAACAAATCTATTGGGAAATTTTACTAATCTAAAATTGTAATAAATTTATTTTATGTTTCCAAAGACAGAGAAGAAAATATTATTAGAAGTGCCAGATAGTCACAGTAATTATATTGTTGTAATTATTGTCCATGCAGAGCAGTTGACAGTCTGTGTTGATTCACCTGACCTATTTCAGGAACCTACACTGACAGAGACAAACTGTATTTATAAACATTTAGCTTCACTCTCTGACTCTAAGATCAATGTCCAAGGTTAAGGGATGGGAATCTCACTACTTTCTATTGTTTTCTTGGCTGCAACAGAGGGAGAGCACAGCAAGACTTTCATTAAAGGTGCAATGGTTAGATAAAGCTGATACCACATTGACATTGAAAGTTGCTTGGCCTCATATTGGAGATCGTCTCCTCTATGTGCATGTAGCTAAGGAAGTTTTTATCTTTTATAAATAAGGCAATAATGAATCAGAATCTTTATGTCAGAGCTCCACAACAGTCTCTTATTTCTACAGTTTTACTCATTCAGGTGGAAAGTAACTTCAGAAAAGCCCTGGTCCAAACTTCTGCTCAGAGCAGGGCCAGTCTAGTTTGCTCAAACCATGATACTTTCCCATTAAGATCCTGAGTTCATCTTCTCAGTAACATAGAATCATGTTGTATTTTGCTTCCTGTGTGGAAATGTGAGGTAGTCATAGCTGAGGAAGGGGAGTTAAGAGGTAGCCTTTATAATGACAGTGGGGAAAAAGGGTAAGGAAAGATGATGATGCAATTCAAAATCTTTATAAATCAGCAGGAATCACCTTTTTGCACTGCTCAAAATGATGCCCCAAACAAACTTCTAGGATACAATTCTGAAAACTGCTGATAAAACACTTCACTTCTGTGGAAATGAGCTCTACTCAGAAGTGCAAATGGGCACTGAGAGAAAATTGCACACTGCTTTCACCTCTCACTCTCAGAGAGGAAGTATGTATAGTCTATAACTGGGGAAAATGTTAGGTCTTCCATAGCTCACTGGGGAAGGCCTGTCATCTAACTTTAGGAGAATGTCTTGCCAACTTCTGCATGTGAATGACTTATCTAAAATCCCCTGATTGTTAATGGGGAGATAAAGAACTTTATTTGGTACAAATCACTTTGTCCTAAGGTGGGTATTTAGGCATCATACTGTTAACTCCACTCTATAAAAATTTACTTTTTTTCTAAGGAGAGCAATGGCTAACTGATTCAGGTGAGTACATTTAACAATTACACAATTTAGTGTTAATTCACCTGCTCCACAAAATCAAGAGCTGCATCATATGGAAAAAGCGACCAATGTGGAAACTGGGTGGGAATAAGAACTCAAGAGGAACAAAAAGATGTGAGAATACAGCTTGATGATGGGAAGAATGAATGAAAAATGTGTATGAGCAATAGACAAATGTTGTACTTGACCATATCATTGTCCTCTAATATTTCCAAGTTGTGGGAAGTTCTGTGGGTTGTTTTTTATCTGTTTCCTCTTAATCTTGTTTTTTAAATGTTTTCCCTCAGTACCATCAGTAGCTGAATGCAACTTTCCGGTTGCAAACCCCTCCACACACTCACTCTTTCCTCCTCCCACACCCAGGATGCTTGACCTTTCACTGATATCTACCATAAATTAGCTGACCCAGGGCAGAACTTTAATCATGGAAGCAAGCTGCAAGGAAATGGATAGCTGTGCCAAATTGTGCAAGTCTGAATGTACCTTTTTTTAGTTCACCCAAAAATGCTGAAAATTCAGCTTTATTTGAGGGAAAGGTTGCTTGTAACAATATGAGAAAAGGACTGAAGAATTCTTTCCAGCTGGAGGAAGGACCTTTGAAGGTACATTTTTCTAAGCCTCTAGCATCACGGGAAGATGCACTTGTGACAAATATTTTAACTCCAGCAGATTAGCCATGTAGATGATCATTTTCACAATTGTGCCTATTGAAGTTTTAGAAGTATAGTACAGTTATCCTAAGAGATGAGGAAAATAATATAGCTCAGGTTCTCATCTATGATAATTTTGAATGAAATCCATTCAGTGTTGTCCTCACAAGTCTCCATCAGCACCCACATGACTCTGCCATCAATTCTAGCAGGATATGTTTTATTTAGGCGAACTCTGGGCCTTCAGCATTGTCATTGTTGCACAGTAGGTTGAAAGATGGGGAAATACTTTCTCTTATTTATTAGAAAACATCAGAAGTCAATTACAGCAACTGCCTTAGAGTGATTTAATAGGAAGATTTTAGCAAATGGCTCCTCAAGCCAACCCAGTCTATTCCGGTGGGGTACTCATCACCAAACATACCATACATACTTGGTTAACAGGTAAAAAGCATCTGCCTAGTTAACCTGCAAGGTTGCAATGACAAACTATGCTGTGCTCTTCCAGTACACCCTGCTAGAGAAGGAAGCATTCAAGGCCAGGTTGAATGGGGTCTCAGAAACCTGGTCTAGTAGAAGATGTCCCTTCCCATGGCAGAGAGGTTGGAACTGGATGATCTTGAAAGTCCCTTCCAAGTCAAACCATTCTATGATTCTATGATATAGAGTCTGGGCTAATGTGTAGTTAACATGAAAGTCAGCCTGGGCTTGTTGTCTACTCACTATGCCTTTTCCAGTTCCAGTCATCCACATTCTTTCTGCTGGGCCCTGGACTGTGTATTCTGGAGATCTACCTGTGAGGACTTTAAATGAATGAGAGTTGCACTGGAAACGAGGCCAGGTTCCTTTCCCAGAGTACTGACTATCTGTTATGAAATCCCACAGAGATTAGTCAGATCTTCTTGGTATAGAAAATGTTGTCATCCTGGGCATCCCTTTAAGGGAAGATGGTCACTTATCTTTTTAGGTATCTCTGCTCATTGTAAAGTAATCTGACAAGGGCTGGGATTCATCTTTAGAGACAAGGAGTGGGTGAGACATGAAAAGGAGATTGCTTTGCTTTCAAAAAAAAGTTGAGCTAGAGAAAGCTGAGGAAATATATTGTCTTAGATCCCATGGAGATCATGTGTGGGATAGAAGAAGCAAAGATCTCATTAGAGTTGATGTATAGATCCAATCTAATAGGCCTGAATTAAACACAGCATTTATGAAATGACCTACTGAAGTGAAAAAAAAAACAAAAAACAAATCATCTCATAGATGATTCCCTCTGATTAACACCTGTCCATGATGATAAAAAATAGGAGAAAACAGAAGGCATTAGCAAAGGCCAAAAGGTTTGGGGGATTTTTTTTGCCTTAACCTTTCCAAAGAAGCCTCTCCACAGTCAACTGTAGTGAGAATTTCTAAGTCCAAAGGTGACTACACCTCTTATTTCTGTTTATGTTTATACCAGTGTAAGTCTGCAATGACTCTAGGTCCAGTTTCAGGGCACAATGGGGCACATAAATTAGATACTGAATAAAAACAGGTGAGTAACCAGAGCTACTCAAAAATTGAACCTGAACTCTTTTGCATCAAGTTACTAAACTATTGCCACCTAAAGCAAAGGGCAAGATTTATAACTAAGACCTCCATTCCAGCTACATGTGTTCTGTGGCTTAGACACAGCACATGCTGTATAATACAGCTATATTTTTAAGCCATCAAAGCAACCCCTAGGATCTGTCCAGCAGACTTGATGTCAGAGGGATTGTTGAATCAGTCCCCCTTGATGGCACCAGTAGTAGTTATATATAATGTTTACACTTCCCAAAGAAAGGAAAAAAATAGGATGCAGACTAAAATCTCTCACATGCCTTCAATTACATCGACATTCCCTACAGAAGCACTCCTTATTCTCCATGCTTCTGAGTGGCTGTTTGAATTCAGTTGGTGGAATCTGGTCTTAACTTTGATGTTTTCAAAGCTTGCAGCGAAACTATGCAATCAGAAAAAAAATCTAATTAAAAGGAAAAATTATGAGATCTGAAAAAAAAAATAGTTACAGGAGTCAGAATAGACAGAGAGGAAGGTACATATTAAGAGCTTGCTTTTAACTTCAGAACTTCCCCTTTAATGTACAAATAAATAAACTAAAAGACTTTGTTTTTAAATTCATTTTTAAATGATAGTGAAGCAAAATTTGTGCAACTACATAGAAAAATAGAAAAATTCCAATTTAGAATTCCATCATGAAACGACACCATTCTAATTTCTCCAGGCCACGGTTTGTTAATATTCCACAAAGTCCCAGGATGCAACTATAAGACAGCATTCAAATCTATGAACATGAGGCAATCATGCTCAGCAGAGTATAACAATAATTATAATAGAGATTAAATAAAAATAATTAGAAAAAGTTCATCTAGTTTTGATGTATTAATTATTCTGACCCTGTTCTATTCAGAGTCTAATTATCTGGTTCAGTGAAAATGCCAAGATTTCTACGACTCATAAAAATTACATTCCAGTAATTATGTCAGCAAACTAAACAGTATTCATTTACCCTGCCTTTTTATGCACACATTTGAATATGCTTTTTTAACTGTTTTTGCTCTTTGTTCCTATTCATGGGAAATAATACCTGTGGAGAAATTTGAAAGTCAGTAGCACTCTAAACGTAATGTGCAATTCTTGCTGATATTTTTCCTTTGTGAGGCTTCTGTAAGTCTCATATAACCTTTGTTTAAAAAACATGAATTAAAGTTCACTCTTCACTTGTTTCAAAGAAACATTTTGAAGTCTGTGTTGGAAAAAAAAAAAAAAGAAAGAAAAAGAAAGGAAAAAAAAAAGAAGTTTAAAGTGGTAACACAAAGCAGAATTTCCTTTCAAATATGTTGGTCATAATACAGACTACAAAGTAGCCCACCCTCATGATGACCATGGTGAGTGTGCTTTCAGAGGGATAGATTCTCATCCTTGTATGTTCTCTTTTTTGACTTATGGGGATGTAAATAAAATATCTATCACCAGCAACACAATGCAAGATGAAATAAATCACTGAACCTCAACAGATTGTGAAAAATTTGAAGTCGGGTGAGGATCTGGCCCTTGTTTTCCTGAGACTGAAGGTAAGAGTAAGGCTGCTTTTTTACACAGAGCAGAACTTTGTCTCACCATAGGGCTTGTTAAGACCGAGTTGATATTATTTAATTTTCCACTACCTGATATTACTTTAAACTTCAACCTTGTCCCAATGCTTCTTAAACTGTTGACCTCTATCCAGAGGAAATGATGGAGTAAATCAGTGTCATCTACCCAAGGGGCCAGTAAAATCACCCCTAGGTTAAGAAAAGGATGCAAATGGGTCACAGTCATTTATTATAGATAGTAGTATAGTTACTGTGTGAAGGGAAATAAAACAGGGACTAAAGCTTTCAGCAATAAGAAAAAACCTTCATTATATGAAATTTATGTGTACCCAAGGGAACAGTCTAATGGTCAACAGAACTGACTGAATATTACACAAGAGAAACAAATGTCCCAAATCAAGATGTTGAAAATAATTAATTAAAGAGGAAAAAAAAGTGGTACTTCAGCTCATTTTCTGTGATTGAGATCCTTCAGCTTCCAATTGATATTGTTTCACCTGAAAACAACACTGTTACAAATATATACATTTCAGTTTTGAGTTTCTTTGTTTGGTTTTTTAATTTGTTTTTTTATCTTGTTTTGTTTTGTTTTCCAGGGGAAAAAAAGATGACAGTAAGCTGATGTCCCTAAACCAATCCTTGCATCTTTTTAAACTGGAAATTCACTTTGTTTCTTCATTATTTGTTGTACTGAAATAAAATTATATTTAAACTATCAAAATGTATTTCAGTTTCAAGTGACTGCTGATGTTTTGATTTTGGAAGGGTAAAAGCATAAAATACTCTAAAATTTCCCACTTCAGTTTAACTGTTGATCCCTAAACAAGTGTGTCTTAGCAAATTTCAGTTTGGGAGTTGTTTCAGTGCTTTCTTCTTAGTGTAAATCACATTTCAAGTACACAACTTTCTGGTTAACAGTATAACACTTTCCAGCTGGTACAAGTCAGTCCCAAATCTACTTTCTCAATTAACTACTGTGATATTTTCAGTTCAGCAACCAACCTCACTGGTTTTGTATTGTTTTTATTTCTTTTTACTTTCTGCTTTATTGAAGGTTGAAAGACCTTGTAACATTGGCCAAACTGAAGAAGCCATGAAAGAACAGGAAATATTACAAGGAAAATGCCTTAAATACTTATTTTCTAATCCATTTCTGCAATTTCCACTTGTCTGATATGTTCAACTATTTTTGAAATGTCATAATATGAAACTTGTCATACTCTAAACTATATATTGATTTGGCTTAACTAACTGGGTTGTCACTTCTGCTGCTCAGAGTGGAAGAAGCTCCATTGCATTGTTTGATTTAATTAATTAATTTTCTGAAATTCCAGGTCTTGTTACGGCTATACAATGAGCTTTCAGGTAGGAGCAACATAATCTGCGTTGGGAAGATTTAACATAAATTATTGTGTCTTCTGAATTAAAGTATAACAGCTGATTTTGTAAATAAAGACATCAAGTGTTCCAACAGATGAAATAACTTTTTCTTGCTATCAGAACAACAGTTGGACTGACATTCAGCTTCAAACTCCAGTATTTCAAGGACCATTTACTGCAGGTTTCTTGCTGCTCCTCTGTATTCCCCAAAGGCTGTGGTATCATTTTCTGTAGAAAACGTGAGAATACTAAAAAAGTGTTCTATATTTGATGTACTTTGATATTTTTAATATAGTATTGGGACAAGGAGGAGAAATAAAAACAGACCTTTTTAAATTGCTCCTGCAAAAGGCAAAAGGCGAGGAAGAGGAGAGGCGAGGAGAGGCGAGGAGAGAAGAGAAGAGAAGAGAAGAGAAGAGAAGAGAAGAGAAGAGAAGAGAAGAGAAGAGAAGAGAAGAGAAGA